>JAQFXU010005435.1:0-11682 GCA_034693705.1 Spatulosminthurus flaviceps | reverse complement strand
TCCCTATGGAACAAGGAACTTTTCATTTTTGTAAATTAATTCCACACAATTTATAATTTATATCTTAAAGGACATATATGTGCGGTATTGCAATGTTGTACTATGTATGAATTAGTTATGTAGCTTTGTTGTATGTTCATATAGACAGCATTAATTTTGTTAAATCGTAAGTACATTGCTAAACCAAAATGTATTCTACTCTAAACTCTATATAGTATAACTTTTTGTTTATCTTTACTGCATGATTGTTAACTTTTTACGAGTTGTGTATTTTAAGGTCTGGGTCCTTTTGAGGGGATTTTTACAGTACAAATAAAATAGACTTACGTTGGAACCATTGAGCATTACTAATCCGCATTTTTATGCATTTCATAATTTTTTTATCGGTCTTAAATAAATATATTTGGTATTGTTTAGTCGGACTCGAGTGAGGAAGTAGCAGCAGCCATCCTAAATATGTTAGATCTAATATGGAACTGAGTTTGAGTAACTTGGGAATAAACAAGTATAGTTACAATTTAAGATTTGATTAACAATTAAATTTTAAATTGTGTAAATAATTATTTTCACTTTTTGATCTGTCTCTAAATAGGGCACCTCTGTTTCTATATATCACGAAGTATTTACCCTTTTATCCTTGATTATTAGCGGCAAACAGTTGCAAAGCTAAAAGCTTCGTATATCGTGTACGTGGTGTGTGAGCAGATGTGGGACTCGGGATTTTTTTAACATATAGAACATACATATTTATGTGTGTGTGAGGAGACGTGGAGAGTAGAGCATAGAGATGAGTGAGTGTGAGTTTTGTGAGCCTGAGTATTTAAACGAATAAGTACATGGAAAGCGTATACGGAATCTTACTGGAAGTCCAGATCTGGAACGACATTTAATTTTGGTTAGGCTAATCCGCTGACGACTGGACAACCGAAAGTGACATTGAAAATTGAAATTAAGTAAAAGATTAGTAATTCTAAAAGAAGTCCTCAAAATTCATGTAAAGTTTATTTTTTTTTTGTTATCTGAATTTGGTTTTTACCCTGTAATTTATGAATCATACGTAAAAGTGATCGCGTACGTTTCCATTTCTAGTCGGTTCTACAAGTAATTCCCTTAAAATGCAGTCCGGTTCGGCCACCGACCAAATTAGGATTTTAGTTGCTGGAGATACGAAGGGAAAGTTCAAGGAATTATTTGATCGAGTCAGTACCGTCAATCGGAAAAATGGACCATTTAATTTGCTGATGTGCGTTGGTGACTTTTTCCCGGATGTTTACTCAGAAGAATTAGAAATTCCCCCGGCACCTATCCCCACCTTTATTCTTGGTCCTTCGAAACCAAGTCAGCTGAAATATTTCAATAATTTAACGGGATGTGAGATCTCGGAAAATATTACATACCTAGGTAAGTGCAAAATTATAAAAAGCTGGAAAAGCTCAGTTCTTTGAAAGAGATACCGTATTACGACAAAATAATTTATACGACTCGATTGATTCGTAGGATGACTGTATTAACGGTTGTTTATAAATTTTTAAGTGATGCAGAAATCAGGGTGTGTTGTTTGGGTAAAATATTTGCAGTTTACGTTTTTACACTTTCATTTAGGTCAGCGTGGAGTATACAATGACGCTGGAGGTTTAAAAATAGCTTACTTCAGTGGAAGGCAGTCTACATCCGGTGAAAAATCTGATACGGAGTTTAGTTACGAGGATGTGAAGAATTTCGAAGTAAGAGTTCTTAATGAAGTTGGGTTCAAAGGGGTGGACATTTTACTGACGTCCCAGTGGCCATTAGGAATTGAGAATGAAACTGCAAATGTACCCGTAAGAACGTACAATCAAAATGTATTGCGTTCATAATAATGACTATGGTGACATGAAAAATGACATGGTATTTGGCATGCAATTCAAAGTCTCTTTTACCAGATATTACATGTAAACTTCATTTTTCGCTTTAATTTTTTTTGTTAGAGCAAACCACCCCAGCAACCTTCCAACATGATTTCCAGACTTGCGACATCCTTGAAGCCACGATATCATTTTGCAGGAATGGAAGAAATTCACTATGAAAGGCCACCTTACCGAAATCATTTGGTATTAGCTGAAACCATGCAACACCCAACGCGTTTTATATCATTAGCTGCAGTGGCTAATCCAGCCAAGTCAAAATGGTTGTATGCCTTCAACATCCTCCCGATGAAAATAATGAATCGAGCTGAACTCATTAAGCAACCGGATAACATCACTGAATTTCCGTTTACGAATGTAGCTAATGTAGTGAAAAAAGAAGAACCTACAGAGAGAACAGGAGCCGCTCCTACAAATCAGTTTTTCTATGATACTTCCTATACGGGTCAGCCAAGAGGGAGGGGTGGCAAACGCCATAATGATGGTCGAGGGGGATGGCAAGGGAACAAGAGAGGACGAGATGGTCCTTCGGAACCTCGACAGCCGCTAAGACCCTGTTGGTTCTGTTTGGCTAGTCCCGAAGTTGAGAAGCATTTGGTAGTGAGCATTGGTGATTCTGCGTATTTAACTTTGGCTAAGGGCGGCATTACGGATGATCATGTGTTGATTTTGCCAATTGGTCATTTCCAATCCACTATCGAATGCCCTGAAGAAGTTTCTCACGACATTAATAAATTCAAATCTTGCCTAAAGAAATACTTTGCTTCAGTTGGTAAAGGGGTAGTATTTTTTGAGAGGAATTTCAAAAGCCCACATTTGCAAATTCAAGCTGTTCCGGTGCCTTTGGCGAATTGCAAGTCCCTCAAAATCACTTGTTTGGTACGTGCTAGCTAGTAATATTTTAAAGTTTTTAAGTAAATGAGCACATTGTAATTTTCTTGTGAAACATTAATTATTTTTGCGCATTTCAGGATTATGCTGACAGTGAAGAAATTGAATTACAAGATTTTCCCCCGAATGCTGATCTCAGTCAGATGACGCGCCCAGGATTTCCATATTTTTTCCTTGAGCTTCCCGATGGCTCTAAATTATTTTCGCCAATTCAGAAAAATTTTCCTATCCAGTTTGGGCGTGAACTGTTAGCTAGTGAGCCAATTTTAAATTGTCCCGATAAAGTGGACTGGAAAGCTTGTGCTGTATCCAAAGACGACGAGACTCAGTTGACCAAGGAGTTCCGAGAGGCTTTCAAAAGTTTTGACTTCACATTAAACTAGCTTTAAACTTTTCACTCTGTTTTTATATATTTTATTTCATTTGCCTTAAAGTACGAGATGTATATGGAAGACCCTATGTGTATTTTTATGTAAAAGTTCAGGTACTCGAACTCGAATAATAATTAAATTATTATTATTATAAGATAAGCTGTTGAGTAAATGCAACGTTATGAGAGCAAAAAAATAACCACTAAATTTTAAGTATTCCAAATTTTCCTCTTTAATTACTTTCTCGTGACCAATATATATACCATTGAATTAAGGGCATTGATAATCGTGATAACCTGATAACAATAAAGTTTGAACTAAAAATTATGAACCATAGTAAAGTTCATTAAACAGGTTAGCCATGTTCGATTGCCAGACTCTGTAACCTTCCGTAGAGTAATGTAGCAGATCAGATCGGTAAAGGTTGGTGTAAACTTGTCCCAATCCATAAGAGAAAGCTGACTCCATATTTATCACTCGAACTGTCCTCCCGTCGTCGTACAGCCGAATCTTCTCATTAGCATCCCGAATACGTTGATGAATAACAGCATCACCCCGAGGTAAAATTGCCAAGAGGATAATCTTTGCACGAGGTAGGTTTGCCTTCAGCAAGCTTAGAATTATCCCGATGTTGTCCACAGTTTGAGAAACAGGTTTATTAGCTGCAAGGTCATTCTGACCGATGTGTAAGACCACCACACGAGCGTCAAAGTTGTCAACGCTACCACCTCTGATTCTATCAATCGTTTGCTGAGTTACGTCTCCGGGAACCCCAACATTTACAGCTCCTAATGGGGCAAAGTGTTGGTCCCACACTGACTTTCCCTCGTTCAACCAAAATGCTGTTGTTGATGATCCGACAAATACTAAGCAGTAAAATCATTATATTATAATACAATAATTATACCTACTTTTTAAGCGAGTATGGTCATGATAAATAATAACGCTTTCTTTTAGCAGTTTTACTTTCTTACCAACTTCTCCATTATAAGCTGCTGGGACTGCTGCTGAGTGCACCGCAGCAGCGAAGCAAAGTAAAATTGTAGCTAGTTTAAACATTTTGATTCCAAAAAACCGGTGGTTCTGGCAAGACGGCAAGAGATGCTAATTGTTACTAAGCATACACGACATAGCCACTCTTAATTTATAGTGTCGGTTGATAATTACACAATCGCTACAATCCGCTCATTGACATGTATTGGATTGATTTGCCTTTAAATCAGACAGGTACATATAGATCCTCTTATACCTGTATTGCTTCTATATAGGAGTCCTATACTATAAGCAATTAGTACCTTGATTGAGATAATACAAGTAAAATCAATCACCGGATCATATATTATTTGGTTTTGCTGCGCATATTTATAATGATTAGAGATTTTGATTATTAGTTTTTTAAGATAGTCACGTACAACTATATTGTATCATCGTTTCAAGTACTTCACGTCAATCCATCAATAATGACAAGTTGTGATGTATGGGTAAACTCTTCTCTTATAATTTTTATTTGAACCCATACACTTATTCATTTCATCCAGTCTCCGTAGTATTTTAATCTGGTTTACTATGGTGTTTATTGTTGTCGTGAAAATGCTAAAATCGTGGTAAATGAGCATGTACGGGTATTAAATTGTATCACTCACTTCCAATAACTATAGAGTAGTGTTTGGCGCCTTGATCGCTATCCCTCATACCCTGTGTAAAATTTCGGGAAGTTTGGAAAATAAGTTTATGAATTAAATATGCGTATCATGTTGTAGATTATCAACAAAATCTTCTGTCAAATATTTTGTTTACGCACAAAATAATCGCACGCACTATAATTTACTGTACAAATTTTACCAATTTATGTTCCAAAGATACCGTCATACCGTATATGGTTGTGTATGCGCATAATTATGAATTAAGATTTCCAGCTAGGATTTTGAAAAGGGAACTCATATGTTCCAAGTAAGTGTGGTATCCCCTCAGGGGAGCGCGCCTTAGCATTTACCACTAAAAGACTGTTGGTAATAAATATAACTCGATTATAAAATATCTTGAGTTTCTATACCATTTTGTTCCACAAATGATTCTTTCACATGCTCGTTCTGAGATTTATTGCAGAGTTCATGATTAACCTGAAGGATTGTTGTTAATGAGAGTAGAATGACTGTATGAATCCAAAACTGAAAGCAGGTGCATTTAAAAAAATATTATGAACTTGCTTGCGGCCATTACTATAATACCTAAGACAGTATAACATATTCGCTATGGTTAAACGAAAATAATAATTTTTATTATGTATCAGTCATTAAAAACTATTTTTGTCCATAATAAAGTGAAATTAAAGATCAATTTTGTTTATTGACTTGTTCGTACACTATTAATTATATAGCTTTAAAAGTAATTTGAAATTAGGCTATAAGTGAATTAAAAAGTGGTGCCATGGTTTCAGCCCAGACTCTGTAGCCAGCTTCTGTTAAATGTAGTCCATCAGTGAAAAGACCGGGCCGAGTTTGACCTAAACCCTGTGAGAATTGAGTCTCCATATTCAAATAACGGACATTGTTTCCATTATCCAAATTTTTGATCATCTCGTTGACGTTACGAATGCGTTGGTGAATGTCAGCTCCATTGCGAGGGAAGATACCTAGAAGGATAATCTTGACGCCAGGAAAGTACGCTTGAAGGATACCTATGATCCGGGTAATCTGATCCGAGACCTGACTTTCACCAATGTTTCGGCCCAAGTCGTTTGTACCGATCATGAGTACCGCAACGCGAGCCTGGTAGTTGTCTATCATTCCCCCTGCAATACGGTCGATTACTTGTTGGGTCGTATCTCCAGCAACTCCCGTATTCACGGCTCCTTTAGGTTCATAGTACTGGGCCCAAACGTTTCTTCCTTCATTTTTCCACCAATCCGTAATTGAATCTCCGAGAAAGACTGGATATATGTACACAAAATGTACAATAATAATTACTATTTTTAAGAATCTCTACTTCTAAAATAGATGCCTTCAAATATTTGCATGTTAACAAGTACTCCCGAGCCTTACCGACTTCTCCATAATATTTGGGGATAGATGCAGACTGGACAGCAGCCACCAAACAAAGTACTGCAAGAACTTTCAGCATGTTGGCCAATTATTTTGTTTTGTTAACCCTTTTTTGGAGAGCTCTGCAACACCTGGAGGGAACAGATTGAGTGGTGAAGTGCTATGAATTATTTGCAAGTTTTATGCTCAATTTCCATACGTTTAACTTTTGGAGTACTTTAATGGGCTTTGCTCTAAAGTAATAATAATTATTGACTCTCATGATTGATGTTTATATTTGATGGATACTGTCAGCTATTTCATACTTAAAAAGGTCACATTGCTTTAATGTCAACACCATCCTTAATTTACATTGCTGTGTTCTTTTGGATTTGTTCAGATTAATGGGGCATATTGAAGCATATTTTTTAAGTACATTTATTTATATGTGCATACATACTTACGTTTGCCATAGCCGAATAGAACACAACAAACAGACACTATTTAACTACTTAATCTTCACAACAAGGCATATTTCGTTATCGATTTGAAGCACAAGTTTGGATAATCCATCAGAGTAGACAAGTTATTGATTCTTCTCACCTGTCCTGATTGATTGGTAACTCGAGTTTTGTTTGCTGAAGATTGCAAATAATTATTATTTTCGCTAGAACTTTTACCAGTTTGAGTGGGTGTGGCATTAGGATTGTTGATCTGTTAATGAATTACATTATCTCGCTGGATGATATAGTAGGATGTAGGGCTCGTATAATAATGGTATTTATAAATTCGGGTCTGTCAAAAGCTCGTAATAATAATAGCGTTTGCTCATATATGTATTAAAATAAATGATTATTACTATCAATGTATTAATGATGATAAATAATGATTACTAAAAATGTGTCTAGGATAATATCTATAGTTAAAGCGCAAACGGTTGCCCTCGGAAGAAACTGGACAGTCCAGGACTGGATTTGTCTATCACCAAAAATCCCTGGATGAAGTGAACAACGGTTGTTATCAAGACCTATAATCTGCATACCTCGACTGACTCCGCAACCCCCAGATGAGCGTCCCATCCCCGTCCTTTAATTCTCTCTTCCATACATTCAATAGTGAAGAACTATGGTCAATGCTTGTATGTATAATGTGCTTTTACTTGTGAAAATAAAGGAGGAGTTTAAGAGAGTTATTATTTGAATTACTCACAAAAAATCAAACTTTGATTTTGACTGATCAAAGCATTTTTTATAGCATGAAAGAAGTCAGGATGAGAACAAATGACCTCAACGAATGTTTGGTGCATGTATAATTTAAGAGCGGTATTTTTACCTTTGAGCTGGCTTGAACTTAAGAACTTATATAATTGTGTAAAGTGAAATTAGCAGGTGCTATTGCTTTGTAGTGAACATTAGAGAGGAATCTTATTGACGTTACATTATTTGGCATATTAGTAAGTATTATACATGGTTTGGCACAATTGAAAAAAAAATGTGTGGGCATGGAGAAAAAAGGGAATAAGAGTCTAGTAGTTTTTTTACGATTAAAGGAAACGGATGAAGTATAGACATGAATTATATGAATTCCATAACCATTTTAATTAATATAATTATGATTCTTGTGCAATAATGCTTGGAATTTCGGAATGTTTCAGGTTTCTTGTGTATTTTGCAAGAACAATTATGATAATAATTAGACAGACATATTAATACAGAACTATCCCAGGCTCACAATATTGTACAAAATAGAACAATCCCACCTTACATAAACCGATGATGACTTCTCTTGCAATGGTTATTGACTTAATGCACATACTCGAAATTTCTAATGAAGGTGTTTTACTTATGTAAGTAATAGTCTTGCTTAATTTTTGGAGCTGACCTGGAAAAGAAAATAAAACTACTACCATTACTCAAGCGAGCGAGCCAAAATTGCTTTCCTTTTATGTCATTACGACCTTATCGAAGTTGATTGCGTATTTTTATACTTCGTGAGAATAATATTGCTTGGTCTAATTTATTCTCCTTAAACGCTGCAATTGGGAAATATTTTAATGAAGTACATAGTGGGCGACTGGGCAAACAAAAGCCGTTAACAGTGAACAACCTTAAACGAGTAGCGAGAATCATCTCCAGTGTGATAGACTCAGAGCATCAGATATACATATAAGAGGTGAACAAAGGTCCGTAAAAATGCTCTCCTTCAAGTCTGAAAAAAAATTGAGGAACTATTTTAAGGTGACTAGGAAGCTGCGCTTGTTGCCTTTTGACTACAATTTAAATACAGGCTCTCCTGAAATTCATGTGACAAAGAATAAAATCGATTTTTTATTTTGGACCGCTCAAATAAGCTATTTCTTTGTATACTTCGTTTGGCTCCTTGCCACTTTCTTTTATGAAATTTGGACAGGGGGTAGTAGCATCTTCGAATTGGGGCTTCACTTTTTGTATGTTTTCGCATTTACTGTAGTTACTTCCTTTCAATTGAGTATTTTTTGGAAGATGGAGACCCTAGTTTATTTTTTCAACCAACTCATGAAAGTAAATTCGATGTGCAAAAAAGGTAAGCCTATTTTTGGCGTTGTTAATAAGACTTATTGAAAGCTAGGATGGATTCATAATTTCTTATGAATTTGCAGATTTTATTTCTAAAACAAAGCCAGGTCTGGACATTACTGCGCTTGCGATTGAAGGTCTGACGGCCTCAATGTTCTACAATCCCTTTCCATTTTTGTTCCTTGTTATTCAAAACCCTCGACGTCCCATTTTTTACATAAGGTACACGAATATTCCGGACTCGACGGCATATTTCACTTTGTATATTTTCTGGGAATATGTGAACTACGTTAGCATGGGAGTTGCTATTAATTTTTTCATATTCTTTACCATGGCATTGACACAAGTGACCACATTTGGCTTGAATGGATTAAGTGGTAGTAACATGGATAAAAATACCAGCAGTGTCAAGGCAACGAAGATATACAGAGCCTTTTTGCTTCTGAACAAGTTATACAACCAATGCTTTGCGGGCTTTCCTTGGACAACATTTGTGTGGGGGCAGTTATGCGGACATTGTTTTGCGATCTATGGGGTTGTAAAACTGCACCAGCATGTACCAATGCCGGCCTTTCTCATTTTCCCTCTCACAATGTGTTTGTATCCAGTCACGGAATTCTGTACTTTCCCCATGGCTGCACAATTGGAAGAGGTGTCTGGTAAATTTTTGCTGTTTTGGAAAAATAGGGGGCAGCGGAGGGAGATAAGAAGCTTGAGGAAACTTGGAGTGAAGGTCCAAAATTCTTTCACCATACATAAGCATAGCATCCTGGAGTTTCTTATGTTGGTTTGTGTTACAACCAATAATATTATTTTGACATTCTAATGTAGCGTATACATATAAATAGTTTGCACATAGGCACCTTATTCATTAAGCACTAGGCAATAATTTTGAAGTTCCTTATTATTATACTCTTCCTGCGAATCCCGCCAATGATAATGGCACAAAAATGTAGTTAGTAAACAAACACTACTATGCTATGCGCATCGTTGGGTGACAACTGACAAGTGACTGATGTTGCATACAAGGTTGTAGTTTGTAGTAGTAAAAGTAGTATAAATAGTATAAATTATTTTTGTCTCAAAGATGTATGTAAAAAGTAAACTGATTTTTTCAAAATTAAATCGAAACCCTTCCCTGTCAAAATGATTAGTCGAAATAAACCAAGAGGATTTATTTACCTTGCCATGCGGTAGGGAACATCTGATTCCGCTGGAACGGTTCCTGTTTCTCTCAACTAATGTAGAGGCAGATTTCCGTTCTGATTTACAGAACTGAATTCCACTACTACCGTCATCCATTTAGTCCATCTCCTGACCTGAAATTCTTGAATACAGATTGGGCCATTACAATTGTCTTTTAAACTCATAATTTACAACCGGCACTGTCAAAGAGGAGTAAGCAAGTTCCAGGCATCATTTCAATGGAATTAATCGCCTTATTGAAGTTGCCTAACATGTGGATGTCATGATCCCAATCGAAACAGCTTCTTTCCTCAAAAGTAGATAATGTCATGTTTTACTTATTCCATGGCCTTAATGACCGGTTGGGGTCGGATAATTGGGCTGATGACTGGCTTAGGTCCTTGCTCAATTTTGAGAATGACTGGAGATGGTCAGACAATTGGGCTGACCACTGTGACCACGACCACTGCAGATGGTCCTTGCTCAATGACTGGAGATGGTCGGATATTTTGGCTGATGACTGGAGATTGTTGCAGAATTGGGCTCATGACTGGATTAGGTCCTGGGCTGATGGCAGGAGGTGGTCCTTGCTCAATTGTGAGGACGACTGGAGATGATCGGACAATTGGGCTGATCACTGAAGATGTTCTTTGCTCAATTGGGAGAATATCTGGAGATGGTTTTACTTATTCTATGGCCTTAATAACCGGTTGGGGTCGGATGATTGGGATAATGACTGGCTTTGGTCCTTGCTCAATTGGGAGGATAGCTGGATAGGGTCGGACAATTGGGCTGATGGCAGGAGTTGGTCCTTGCTCAATTGGGAGGATGACTGGAGATGGTCGGATTATTGGGTTGATGACTGGCTTAGGTCCTTGTTAATTGGGAGGACGACTGGAAATGGTCGGACAATTGGGCTGATGACTGGCTTGAAATTCATACCAAGCCATGATGTTCCCATCACAGTAGAGCTTGGTAGGAGAAATTTTATGAAAACATGGTGTTTGGATGTTAATCCAAAATTATCAACCATAAGTGTGACCATAAATGTGACCATGTTAGGTTAGCGGTTTTGGTGGGTGGTTGAGGCCCCGCGCCGCGTGAGGTGGGCAAGTTTGCTTTAAGGAAGGTATGTAAGGTAGTACCTTAGTTTGCTAGGGGTGCGTCTGGTGTTCAGCAGTACCCTCAGAGTGGTTCGTGGCAGCATGCTCACCAAGGCAGGGAATTGATTTCCTCGGAAAGAGTTCTCCTGTCATTTTAACCGTAAGTGTAGTATTATTTAATAGAAATACTTATTGATACATTTATTTTCTTGTGGCCAGTTTTCTCCCACGTACGTACTTTAACGTACATAGTTATAACAGCGTACAGGGTTATAATTTTGGAATAGTCTTTAGAATAGAAATACGTTTTTATTTTAGTGTGGCAATATTTCTCCTAATCCTATGTTCGTCAATGTATTTAGCTTTGATTTATAAAACATAACAGTAGTTGAATTTGCATACATAATCATGTCATTGGTGTTTAATTTTTTTCAGAGACGAAGTTTCCACAAATTGTGACTTTGTACGAGGACTTGTATCATAAAGGCAAGACGTTAGTGCTTTCCTCACACACCGAAGATAGCACATAAAGTGTTTGAATCTCGGGAATGAAACCATTTCCTCCAACTATAAAAAATGGACTCAAGCTGTGTCCAGCTCTCTGACAACATAGGATGTACGGGCTTTGCTTTAGAACTGTCCTCCGATAGTTG
>JAQFXU010005434.1:0-11685 GCA_034693705.1 Spatulosminthurus flaviceps | reverse complement strand
CAGTTAGTTCATTCTCACAATTCTCAAAAAATGGATTAAATGATTCCGATGAGCTATCCATAATGTTAAATGAAATATATCCGTGAGTTGGATATTACTCTATTTATAGGGAAATGACTGAGTGAGTGAGTAATATTAATAATTATTATGAAAATATGGAAGGAGAAGTGCGGATGCTTGCCAATGGGAGGAATAACGGGAATAAATAACCGATCCGAGGCTATTGGATTTTACTCAATTTTATTACAAAAGACAAAGTAAGTGTCCTATAACATAATTTGAAGGATGAAGCAACATTTTAAACTCAATTCCCCTCCTTCTTTGTACCGGGCTCTGGCAGCGAGCCAATAAGCGCAAGCTGACGGAAGCCTACTACACTCAACATGAGCTTGATTTAGGCTCGCCCACGGAGTGGGCTGTCCCTGTGCTAGTACTTGTATAAAATGATCCAGTTTTAATTTGGAGATGATGTGCCCTCAAATGTTTAGAAAGTCATAGGTCTGAGAATGTGGCTTTTCTTCAGAACTCGTGCCGCGATGACGGGTTTACTTGCTAGAGCTAAGTTTCCATTGCATTAAAATCAAATGAAAATAATGTCAATTTCTATTTTCTTTTAGATTTTCAATGCTATTTCCTTAACATTATCTTATGCTCGGAATTGAATCCATTATTTCTCACACAACTACCTCTTAAAAGCCAAGATATATTTACTTTTCAGGCTTTGGGCTCAATTTAAAGATATTTTATACTTTTCAAAAGCATTTGAATTATTGGCGTGTGATTAAATTAAAGTTAGTGAAAAACGTTTAGAACATTTTCATACCTCAAATAGAATTCCAAATCATGCATATACACGCCTTTTAATTGCGCAAATATTTTCAAAGAAAAGTGACCAATTGTACAACAAGAAAATTGCACATCCTATTTTTTTGTTCCCTTTTAGATTTTTTGAATCAAGTGCTATTACTTTAACAGGGCTGTAATTAAATTTCATCCTTGAAATTAAGGACGTGAATTGACTTGAGTCAATTATTTGCTCTGTTCCCGCTAGATAATGTGTTTTTTCCATTTCTTCTCCAGTGTCCCTCAAGAGTCAGACGATACAAGTTGAATTTCTCACAACGATATTTCTCCCACCATGTTGAATGGAAAGGATTTGAAATTGTTTTTGCAAGAAGTCAAACTTGCGACGAAATACTGCGTCATTCCCTTCGAGTTAAATTTAAAGGCGAATGAGGCTGTTACTTTGCAGATTGGTAGTAGAAAAAGCAGGATCATTTCTTCGATACTTTTTCTTTATATTTTCTGTCGAGTGGTCATCAGCACGTATTTTATATTTGTGAAAGCAAGAACGCCGGGGGAAATTACTTCGACTCTAGACCTCCCTTTGCATTGTATGCTTACTATTTGCCTTGGGCTGGGCGTCGTCATTAACTGGCTCATTTCCTTCCGCAATCCTGGACTCACGGTACTGATTTTTAATTATGTTTTCGGGGCTTACGCCTCAATTAAACGAGCTGACAGACCTCCCGCAGGCACTTGGGGCATGAGAAAATGGGATAAAATAACGAGTGATTTGAAGCGATGGACGTTTCAAGAGTTCATGGTTGTATCCCTGCCTTACATGGGCATGTACATTAATCCATTCTTTCATTTGTGTGCTGCAATATTTTGCACAAAATTTCATGTTTATCAGCTCCTCCCCCAAGAGTACAAACATCCTCTGATATTTACCGTCCTCTGGACCCAGGAAGTTGTTGCGTATGCATGTTCAGCCTTTGTCTTGTTATTACTCATGGAAAATAGCATCCTCTTTTTTGCGAGCTCGGAGAGGTCGCTCCGATCAGAAATCGAAAATTTAAGGTAATAAATTGTTATTGCTTGTTCATAAGGGCCTGGACATTGGGAACCTTAAATCCTAATGGAATTTATTATGAAGCAGGAAACTGAGGCGGAGGACAGTGGACTTGAATGACTGTTTATCTCATGGTGTGAAGACTCAGTTGCTGATTGGCCTATTCAACAAGGGTTTCTCCACAAGCATTTACACGTTCAAACTGCTATTCATCACGGTTTCCGTCTTGTTAGGCTTTGGAGGACTTCGAGACGTGTCCCATAATCTCGCTTCCGGACTCTTTTTCATTTCCGTGTCTTTCTATATACAGGCTATATATGTTGCGATATTTGGAAAGACCTACCGCATTCAAGAGTATATGAAGATAATAAAAGTTGAGATGGAATTGGTAAGAGGGAAAGTGGGAAAAATGCCTATTCAGCGGTCAAAGTGGGTGAGTAGGCGTATTGTCGCGATACACCCCGTGGGGATAAAAGTCGGAGGGTTCCATAATATGGAGAAGGAGTCTGTGCCCATATTTTTGGATTTTGTTGTCAGAGCAATCGCAAGTCTCTCACTTACGTCTAGCTAGATTTTAGCGTGTAAAAAATGGAAAACAAACATGTTAACAAAGGACACGGATATTTCCAAGAAACCAAAACGTTTTCCCCGTTGATGCTAAATATTTCACCAAGGTTAAAGCGCAGCCAGTAGCATCTCAACAAAAAATGAACACAGAAGAGCTTGTATTTCTAGGACCAATCACGACTTTGCACGATGGTAAGGGAATTGACCAAAATATTTGTTTTCTTATTAAGGGTACTTGGTAAGGTTTGGGAAAAATAATAAAAAAATTCCTGTATGCGTCTCCCCGGTTGGGGGAATTTTCCGATTTTCAAGTGTAACACTTGGACTCAAAAGATCCCCGACTATCGATTTCGGTTTCCTGCCCATAACTTCGCCAATAATGGGCCGAATCCTTTAAAATTTTGTGTGTGGTGTTTTTAGGTGATTCTAGAGAGGTCCCATTTTTCTAAAAGTCATTTTTCCCTAAAAACCGAAAAAACCCGGAAAACCAAAAATCGGTTTTCGGGAAAACTAACGATAGGCACCCCTATTTAAATTGTCTCATAAGCTTAAGTTTCAAATTTCAAGTCAATCGGATGCTCCAGTGCTAAGATAGTGTGGCAACTACTTGAAAATCGGAAAATTCACCCAACCGGGGGGACGCATGCAGGAATTTTTTCATTATTTTTCCCAAACCTTATTAAGTACCCTTAATAAGAAAACAAAATATTTTGGTCAATTCCCTTACCATCGTGCAAAGTCGTGATTGGTCCTAGAAATACAATCTCAGAACTGAACGCAAAAAAGAAACACTTTCTTTGACCGTTTTGGCGGTTGAGATGCAGATAAATTTATTAATTTAGCATGCAATGGTTATAACAATCTGTTATTTGTATTAAAAGCTTAAGTTAAAAAAAACTCAAAAATAATTGTGCTATTTCGTAGCGGAAAGTTGATGTGAATTTTATCGGAATGTTAAATGAACCCATATCAAGTGGATTGAAGCTTTTCTCTAACACAAAAGATATGCCCAAAAACGAGGAATAAAATGCGTAAAATATGAAATTAAGATGCTATCCTTTCTCACATTAGCACTGGCATTTGTTATATCGATCACATAATTATTATACTATTTCAAAAAATAAATTCGTAATTGCTGTCGTCCGTCTCACCTTTTCTGGCCTTGAATTTGCTAAGCCGACCAACTTGAACCATCTTGTTATTCATCAAGCTTTCCAATAAATTCCTGCGTCATCAGAGCTTCTCCGCTTGCTCCTTAAAGAGTTCACGCTTGCAAACGCGCTTCATCAGGGGTAAAAAATAATTTTGCAAATAATTTTAATTTGGTGCATTAAATGTTAATGTCATAATTTTTTATTCTTTATGGAAGAGAGGATGAAGGTGATTTTCTTAAGGGGATGAAGGGGGACGGTGGGGGGGGGGCTGACGCCGAGGGCTACGCGACAGCATCAAATTGTCGCGGAACGATGATTTTAATACTGCCAATTGTTTCAAATCTGCTGCAGGTGTTTGTTATTGCTGGTTTAGTTTTCATGCTGCCCATAAAATTTCAACCCGTTATTAATTACCTGAAAGTTAAGCCAATACGTTGTGTGGAATGAGCTCATGAAAAATATCACACATAATTAACTAAAATATCGTCCAATTAAAACAAATCGTTGACACAAATTGAGTAATATTATTAAAATATCGACCAATTAAAACACAAATAGTTGGTACGAATTGACCAATATTAATCATCTAAAATATCCTCCAATTAAAAGACGTTTATAAATCTGATTTGAAGTACATTACCCTTCTACACAAGGGTGAGAATCAACTTTACTGAGCCTATAATTCCACACAGGGACCACCGTGTGTCTCTACCACCGTTTTGTAGGGATACATTGTCCAAATTGTCGAATATCCTGTACCGATCCCAATGTGGACCACCTCCCTCAATCCTTGCGGATTGGAATCCCCTAGTTATTTAGAAGCAAGTAAAAGACTTGCAATGGTTCTAACCACGAAATCCAGAAATATGGGCACAGACTCCTTCTCCATGGTGTGGAACTCTCCAACTTTGATTCCCACGGGGTATATCGCCACAACCCGCCTTTTCCTCCATTTGGACTCTTGAATCGACACGTTTTTCAACGTCCCCCGTACACATTCCAGCTCAATTTTCAGTCCCTTCATATGCTCTTGGATGGAGTAGGTCCTTCCAAATAAGCCAACAAACACACCCTGTGAATAGACCGAGACTGAAAGTACAAACAAGGCTGATACAAGATTAGCAGAAATGTCTCTAAGTCCTCCAAATCCAAAAACGACCGCACTTGACATAAGTAACATTTTGAACGTATAAATGCTTGAGGAGTAACCCTTGTTGAATAAGTCAATGAGCAATTGGGCATTCACACAATGAGTCAAGCAGCCATCAAAATCCGCTGTCCTCCCTCTAAGCTTCCTATTCTCACAATAAATTCTATTGCTGTAATATTTATAGAATTATTACGGGCCGTAAAGTGCATTTTAAAATCCATTGAAAAAACGTGGGAGACTTTACCTTAAATTGAGGATTTCCGCTTGGAGGGATTTTTCCGTGCTCATAAAGATAAGCAGACAATTTTCTATGAAGTAAATGATTGTAAATGCAGAGCCAATATAGATGAAGGCTTCCTGAGGCCAGAGCAGAATCCCCACCAGAGGATGTTTAAATTGTGGAGGAAGTAATTGATAAATATGAAATTTTGTGCACACAATTGCAGCCAATAGCTGAAAAACAGCCAATCCATACGTGCAAATGTAAGGGACAGTGACAGCGATGAATTCTTCAAGTGTGTATCGTCCCCATAATTCCCTCCATTTTAATAAAAATCCTTTTTTTCCTTGCCAACTAAAAAGACTTGTCATTATCCAAATAATATGTCCAACAGCACTGAATTTTCCCTTGTGTCCAATCCCCTCAACTCCCTTGGTTTCTCTATGCATCAAATCCCTTTCATCCTCTATCCATGAACTTTGATTTGCAAGAGATTGACTCCCCACTCCAAGCTCACTTTCCTTATCAACTCCAAATATAAAATTAAAAATGAGCAGAGTAATATTGGGATTTTGAAATGCAATGAAAAAATTAAGGGGGATGCTTATTAAAATGGAAAAGGTGATGATAAAATGAAGGGAGAGGTCAATGGTGGAGGTAAATTCCCACTCTTTGGTGAATAATTTGACAAATAAAAAATATGTGCTGAAGAGACCTCGAGAAAAATAGCAGAGCAAAAATAAGGAGCAAATGACCCTACTTTTTGTATTCCCAATCTCCAATTTTACCCCACTCTCACTCTCTTTTAACTCGAAGGGAAGGAGACAAAATTTTGTTGCTACTTTGGATATTTGAAGGAAAAATTTCAAGTCTTTACGAAAGAGCATGATTGACGAGATATATTGTGGTAAGGGGAAAAATAAAGATAGACTTGCTTTACTTCCCAGTTTTAAGTATTCTACGACTTTTGAGGGAGACGAGAAAACTAATGAATTGTGCTACGTTAGTGCAGTGTAAGAAGACTAACTAAGCTTTCGAGAAATTTCCAGTAAATCAATGTATGTAAAAGTGTAATGAAATGAAATTAATTGGAAACTCGTGCATAACTACTTCTATTTAAAATAATTATCATTCAACCTTTCATAGGCATACGCAGCAAAAATTGCAAATGATGGGGTGGGATTTGTGGCCTTTCTTATACACACGTTTTTGTGCTTATGGCTGTATACATATAGGAGAATAATAAGTTAAATGAGAAAATTTCTAAATATTTTATTGAGAGGCTATAATGCCAATGTCTTTATGAGCTTCATGGGGCCCAATTATAATTTTGCTAATAGCTTAGGTAATTAAGTAGCTTGAAATGAAAAGCCATTTAGCTGGAGTTTTCTAATTACCCAACTATGTATGTAAGTACGTATTTTATTCAAGCTAAAATTTCAATGCAATTAATTTTGAATTCATTATAAAATCCCTTTGCATATTTGGATTTTCCTCCATTTTAATAAAAATTATGATTTTATTTCTGGAAAGCCAAAAATTTAACTTATCCAAAATTTATGACACGCGTCAATTATTAGAAATTATTCAAGGACTAAATTATACAATCAACAAATGCTGAGCTAATTCTCCGTCTCTCGATTCCGAACAATTTATTATCAAGAATCCTATAACATAATTTGAAGGTTCAGCATTTTAAACTCCATACCCCTCCTTCTTTGTGCCGGGCTCCGGCAGCGACAGCGAGCCAATAAGCGCAAGCTGACAGAAGCCTCATGATTAGCTTAAATCACACTCAGAGCGGGCTTGATTTAGGCTCGCCCACGTAGTGGGCTCTCCCCGTGCTAGTAAATGAAAAGCTGTTCCTCCGTCCCTCTGTTCTGAATTTGAAAAATAACCATAGAATTTTTGGTCATTAGCAGTGTTGGATATATGATTGCCCGTTCACCACATGCCAGATGGGCGCGTTGCATTGGAATTTTTGTAAACAAAATTAACGGTCCACCACCCACCACACAGTCACACCAGGGTCGTCATAAAGCAGTAGTGTGAGCCACTACTGTTTTACCAAAGGGAATTCCTTTGAAATTCCTTTGAAATTACAGTCATGCGGGAAAACGTTGTAGAATTCATCGGCGGGGCCGCCAAGTTTCAACGGAATTTACGAAACGAGGCTCATCGCTTTTTCCAAGTTCCAGTTTAGAATAGAAACTTTGCTCGCGTCCTGCAATTTGTGCGATTTCTGCAGTTTCTGGAGACTTCAAGTGACCTGCGTAAATCGAACCGACCAAGGCTTCAACTCGGTTTCTTGGTCCAAGTAAATAAGCTTTGACGCAAATGCAACAAGAACTATTTGCAAGGAATACATTTTTGTCACATATTGCCTCGCACTTCGATTCTTTTACCAATGACACAAATTATTCTAAGCTATGTAAAAGTCAACAATGGACAAAACTGCAAAACCTTGAGGGCACTTGGAAAGTCTTGAAAGAAGCGAGTCAACTCATCACACCGTTTTTAATTTATAAAAAAAAGTTTCCTGCCATCGCCCCAATTCTCCTTAATTTTAGGTTATATCTGAACTGATAGAACGGTTCGTGGCTCATCGTGGACGAATCAACGGAATTAACTCGTGTAATTTCCCATTCTGTGGTCAACTCAAGTGCGCAATTAATTTACTTTTCCTTCACATGCAAGCCCACAAGAGAGTCGAAAAGAATATTTTAACTTTTTTCCTTTGTGAAATCCTCGGTTATTTAAGATTGACGGCAATGTAAATGATTTCAAATAAGAAAATAGTCACGCATTGATTTTACGCAATTTGATTATATTAGGAAACCTTCATGTAACTACTGGGACTTGAGAATTTGAATAGCTTTTGCATATTCTCGCTGTAATATTTTTGCCGAGTTTCGGGCAAAAGTGACCTTTTCTCCCTTACAAAATGCACACACAGGCAACATAATTTCATAAAAACAAAACATTGACTTTGATGAGACAATTTTTTTTATTTTTACTTTCCATTCAACACCTTTTTTCTAATCCTTTTTATTGTCTGGATTTCTATGAAAGTGAAACAAGCCTGGCATGATGGTTAACAGTCTGGATTCATTTTAAAAATATGTATTATTACTAACAAGAATAATTAACAGAAGAATTATTAGGAGGCGAAGAGTCGGATTTTGAGTAGCGACTTTCCCCCCTCAGTCATGGAAATCACGGCGCGAATATTTCGTATCGTCACCAATTGCTCACCGTCATTTGCCTAAAAAATACATATCATGGTTTCATTTGAATGCCTAAAGAGGAAATCAGTTTTACAAAAACGAGATAATACTTGAGCGGATTTTCTCCATTCGTGGGTCTTCCAATGATTCCCATCCATCAATTTCTTCATCTCTTGTTGATCCGTGGGAGGAGGAAGAGGGAGAAAAGCACCCGCAAAAGAATTTCCCTGTCCTTGGACTCTGAAGGCAATGACGAGGCAAAGATCCGTGCATTCAATCTCCAACGAGAACAATCCTTCCAAGTTGCTAATTTCATTTCAAGTCGGTATATAAATATTATGGCCTTGGAAGTAAGGTGAATCTTTCGATTGAGTTAACTATAGTTTAGTAATGATAAAAAATCCGTAAAGTACTGACGTGACGCTGGATGCGAAGAATGTGACTCCCGTGCAAGGTGGAACTTCAGTTGGGATAAAGTTATGACGATCACTTGTGCAGTAGAACGCTTCCCGGTTTCGGACAGACAAATTTAAAAGGTTGACTGGATTGATGGAACAGAAAATAATTACTCTGAAATGAATGATTCAATTGTTGGGCAGTTTAGCAAAAGCTTTCGCACTTACCAATTTCGACAGAACAAGACATTTTCATACCCTGCTGCAAATCCAATACATGGTTCATTATCAAGCTCCGCGATATTTTTCTCATGGTATGTTCAACGTTGGACGGCATGATTTTAGACTGATTACTCAAGGAACCGTTAACAGGTTGGCCAGTAATTTCCAAAATGTCAACTTCAACTGTAGCACGGGGTCCCACTCTCTTCACTTGACCTCTGACGAGTAGTCGTCCAGTCGTGACGAAAATCTCAATTGGTTCTGAGCTGCATTCCTGCAGCAACATTCAATTTCAGTAATTCCTTGTAAGCTCATTTAACGGTGAATCATTCAAAAATAATAATAAATATAATATAATATAATATAAATTAATAATAATAAAATTTTCAACGCATTCAAAATGTTCTTGCAATTTGAGAAGATTCCGGTGTGGTCGGCATGTCACAAAGTTTAGTAACTAAGTCTAGATCAGTAGGGATGTTTTGTGGAATGAATCCAACGTAGAAATATATTCCTCCACTGGTTCTGTTACGGCAGAAGACGGCCAACCGCAATGAGGTAGTGATGGAGAAGGAGCAAAAGAAACTGACGTTTCTGAAATACAGATACAGGGATTTTCCGTTTTAATTGCCACCTAGAGATACTCACTTATACAGTAACTTACATACAAAAATAACAATACTTATCAACTCGGTACTTGTTATTCGAATAAAATTATAATTATAATTAAATTGTACAAGATTCAAGAATTTAGATTTAATTCTTCAGTAAATTTCCTACAAATGCCATCGAATTGTCATGTGGCTAAAGGTTTTGTTTTGTAAATAGGAAGGAAAGAATAAATTCAAGAATTATTATCAGTATCAACCAGTAATAATTATTGTATCTTAATTAAATTAAATGATACAAAAACGTTGGAATCTATGTCTATTTTTAACAAATTGCATGAAACGGTACTCCCAAAAATGTCACTATCAAAGTTACCACCACAGCGTTTCTTGCATATCCCTTTCAAAACATAATGACAGGTCTATATAATTTGCTCCTTACAAATCAAAAGGCCGTACAAAATGAGCAACATTAATTTGCAGAGCGTCAAAATTACGAAATAGAATTTTCAAAGAGATGAGTTCAAACAACATAGTTTTGGAACAGTATTTTTTATCCCTGAAAGAGAGAAAAGTGGCAAAAAAGCTTAACCTTTTTCGAAGCAAGAAGTCTTTCTAAACACTTATGCAAAATTCTACGACTCGACAGCGTAATCTTAACCTTGCACACGTTTTTGAAACGTGACTAATAGCCACTGCGAAATATGTTGTTAATGAGTAAATACACGGCAAACTCTTCAAAACTTACCCTGAACCCAGAAAAACCTCACTCAAACGTCCAGCGACGACTGATGGTCCAGTCATTTTAGTTTGATGCCAGGAATGAAACTTGATATCCGTGAGAGCATAATTTAAATGATTTGCTGAAATAACCCAAACAATTTTTATAAATGAAAGCGCAGAAATTAGAGTATTTTAGCCAATTTAAAAAATACTTACACAATTTCAGCACACACGTAGTTCCGGATGACAAAGGAATGGAATTTGAAATAGTCTCAATATTCTTTCCCTGAAAAGAAGCTCCGTCTTTGATCAAACTTTTGGTTCTCATTTCATCGAACTTTCCCGTCAGCCAATTCTTTTCTTGCTCCAAAGTTTTACTTCGAATCTCCACACCATGAAATTCGATAACGGATTCATCATCAGACGATTCCATCTTTTCTCCAGATTCAACAATTTTTGAGCTCCCACTGGTTTTTTCCTTTACAGCTCTGTCGTCCTCCTGTCGTCTTTCCATGTCCGTTAATTTCTCATTAGTTTTGTTAACCTGGAACTGAATTTCTTCGATAGATTCCCTCAAAGTCTTTGCCTCCATCAAAGCAAAAGAATCTTGATGAGTCAAGGAGGATCGAATACCGTGAAGTTCTTTTCTCAGAATTTCATTTTGAACCTCGAGACGCTCAAGCTTTTTCGACATTCCACCCAACTGAGCTACGATTTGCGCCAGCATGGACTCCCTGAAAAATAAATCCAATGTGTAGAAAATATTTGACACTGAAATTAAAAGTAATTAAGTATTTAAAATAAGCGAAAATAGTTTGTTAAAATCTGTGGACGCTCACATTGAATTAGAGTGTATTTTCTTCGGAGATAAAACTACAGGAGAAACTTCGAAAATTAAACTGGATCTCAAGTTTTTTGAGGAATCAAGAAAAATTATGGTAATGTTAATTCCAGAGGAAAATCAAAACTGTGCTGTGTTTGAACAACTTAATTTTAAGTGAAGGGCAAAGTTTGAGTAGTTGGGAGAGACACTTGAGGATTTTATCCGAAGGAATAAGAAAGGTGAAATTCTGACAACACGCTGCGCATTATCCCACTGTTGCATTTGAAGGTGAAGGCTAAACGTTTTGTTTGAACCCTTTGAAGTTCGCTCTCACAAAATCAAACAGCCTTGCAGCTTATCTAGATTAGTTTCCACCAAGTCCGTTTCCAAAATTGAACGCACCTTTTAGCACCAAGCATCATTGTGTCCCAATGTCCAAGTGCTGACGTCCTGATTCCCCCACATTTTACGTATTTTACGTGTTAACTTATATTTTTACATTTGATTAAATCTAAATCTAGCACTTTTAATTTGTGTGAGGATTTACGAGTTAAACCGCAAATCTTTAGATCAGAATAATATTCTGACATTTGATGTTCTTAGTTAAATAGTTCTTAGTTCTATGTAAATCCGTGAAGGGATTATGAAAACAGTACAAAGTATGTATATCGTCGCTGGAGAATCAAAGTGGAATAACGCACGAGTTGCTTAATTCAAAGCTGAAATAACCACCATCAAATT
>JAQFXU010005433.1:0-11686 GCA_034693705.1 Spatulosminthurus flaviceps | reverse complement strand
GTCTTCACTTTATCTTACCCTACAGTAAACATTGCACTGGGCTTATTATAAGGAAACATTCTAGTTAGAGTGAAAAATATTTACATTTCAGTTACTGGTGAAATATCACTAGAGTAAAAAATAATAAACGGAAACAGAATTATTGTAAAATTATCTATCTGTTGAAACGGCAGTTTGAATTGTCGTGACGAATTATTTTTGCAGACCAGAACGGCTATGGTTTTCTGTGTGAAATAATTATTTTTAGTATATGATGCTTTCATTCCATTTTATTTATTTCGCCATAAGGTTTTGACCGCCACTGATACCTGCACGCTATGCGTGTGTTGAATTTCTGATCCCGAATCCTTGTATCCCCCGCCAGGGTGAAAATGGCAATAGCAGCTATAGAAACAATTGTCCATAGCTAAATACATAAGCGCTTTAATTATTTATGAGGAAAACGAAATGGAAGAAACTTGGATGATCAGAGTGAAGGTGGAATTCGCCAGTATTTATGTTAATGCTTCTCAAAATGCCTTTTGAAACTTATTGTGATATGGTTGCTAAAAGCAGGATAAAATCGTCTTGTGCTTTTGTAAATAGGGAAAGCTATCGAAAGTTGGAATGCTCCTACAGCTTTCCTCTCATGTATGTAAATGTAGGTTTTCGGATTAGCGGAATTCATTCTCGATTTGCTTTAAACGTGCTCGTTACATGCCCTACAGTAAACCTGTAGACCCTCAATAAAAACTTTGATTCAAACTTTCCTCCTAATGCACATTTATCATTTTGATGAAGCGTAACAAAAAGCTCCCATTTTAGTGTGTGCAATCCTTCGGAAAGAATTACAGGGCTTGGGAATCCATTTTAATTTGCATTATATGAATAAATGGCAATGATCACGTTTTATGTACGTTTTTACCTCTCTTTACAGGACGTTTATTCAGGAGACGTTCCTAGAATTTTACATTCACCCCCGCAGGAGAGAGCATGCATCGGCTTTGATTCACGTTTTTCTTACTTCTGCCTGTTGCTAGAGTAACATCAGGCAGATTCATTGGAATAATGGAAAATAAATTTTTAGGCTCTAAATATCTTCAGTCGTACTAAATTTTTTAAGGATTATCTTAAACCTTAGCTACTATTTGAATAAACTTTAGATTCTCTTTGAAGTTATACGCACGTTGCATTTTATCCATCCCGTTTTGGATATTCGACAGATAGTGACATTTTCATCCTCTCCTTTTCGCTGTTCACTTATCTTTTTCGAATTTCTCGTGTAAATAAGTAAATAATATAGGAAACTAACCGATCCTATCGGTAATTTCTTGAATAATATTCATCTTTACGCAGATTTTACCCAATCGGATGTTGGGTCATGTTGGTCATTGCAAAAGACGCTTTATTGCTTCCTCTAATAATCTCATCTCCATAGGTAGTATGTATCTTTTAGTGCGAAATGATTTACATCTCTACGAAAAGTCTTAATCCTCTACTAAATAGAAATTGCATTTCAAAACATTTTATTATTAATGAGAATTCATTTTATGAAGAGCGTATTGAGATGAGAGGTTTGCATAAAAATACAAAACAGCTTTAGAAGACGGATTCTTTAATAATAAATAGAGCCTGTTGTAGCATTCATGTGCTCTGTTATATAGTTAAAGAACTTCCGAGAAAATATCTTACAGACATGGTCTTTTTAATAAATGAACCAATGATTCCAACGCTAAATGAGTGTAAAAAAGTATTTGATTTTAAACGAAATTACTCCATATACATATTTCCCTTCGGCTAGGGCTGAATAAATTCCGAGAAAGAAAGTTTTTTAGACTTCAGTTAAGGGAGAAATAATAATTGTTTGTATCTACCTTAACCAGATTACGCACGCATTGGAGAGAGATGAAGACTCGTTTCGCGTTTTCCTTTAACTTTCTTTTCCTCGTATGGGCACTTGAAAAACCACGCTGTCAAGGTTACTCATTTGGAGCTCATGAATCTCTTCCAGTGAAAATAGGGAATATTTCGAAATTTTATTACAATAAAATATTAAACGCTTACGAGTGAATCCTCGATAAGATTATAATAATGTTTTGTACCATGGGAACTCCTGTATCTCCATGTTACGGTTGAGATTTGCATGGTCGTGCTATTTCTATAGTCACATCAAAGGTTTGTACGGGAAGATCTCTGGCACCTAGTACATCTTCATACATCTAGCACTGCTATGAAATACTATGAATACAAATCTCTGCAAGAATTCCTTTTCCAGCGAAAGGCTTAGTATTTTACAGACTGCTCAAAGTTTCAAACAAAATTAAATTGTACATTCTTCTCAATTTGAAAAGGACGTCTTTGGATAAATATTGAGTAAATCCCGGAGGAATATATAGAGCCAAATCAGTTTCGAGTCAAAATTAAACAGATGATATTAAAAACTTGGAATAAACAAAACCAACGTGTACGTATAATTATAATGGTGGTAAAATTTCTAGTATTTGAATGGTTGTGAAATTGTACCAAAGAACGACATTTTTGGATTTCAGTCAGTTTCTTGTGAAAAAACTAACCCATTTGACTCAAATTTGAAAATTGATATGTTTCCATGTTTACAAACCCGTTTTTGTGCAACATTTCAGGGTTTTCAAATTTTGACCTAATGGTCCAATTATCACGGAAAACGCGAACGCGTCTTTCTTAGAATTTTAAGATGATAACAGCCGATTTTACTCAGTATTTCATTTTTTGCCGGAAATTGATATGTATGTATGTATTTTATTGTGTTTTTGATAGAGCTCATACACAAAACTTACAGAGTTATTTGCTTTAAACTTACCATACCTATCAGCTCCAAGACTGATATAAATCGGAAATTGATAGTCCTTCAAAAGAAAACATTTTGCACCTACAGCAGCTTATACAAACCAATTTTACTCGTATTATTTCATATATAATTTGGCTCTTTGGATGGTCTTCTGAGAAATTTAATAAAATTTCTCAATCGAAACAGCCTCGCAGGTTTCTTCAAGAATTAATAATCTCCTGGAAAGATTTCTCAAGAATACCTCGAGGAAAGGTATTTAAATACGTATGTACTCACCTGAACCAAGAAGTGATAATGGTGAACTGGTAAAAAAGACGAGTAGATCTAAATCCACGGCAATAAGTTCTTGGAAGACGTGTAATGAGAGATTACAAAATATCTCCAACATTTCCGCGCAAGAATTATCAGTACAATTCATTGGAATTTGCTTTTGTAAAAGTGAATACCAAAACGAGCATTTCCTCTCTTTAGCAGAATCATAAAACATCCCTATTCAAAATTTCGTGAGGACTGAATCTCTAAACACATTAGAAGTGCAGGACGTAACTTGCTCACCAAACTAACATAATATGTTATATACTTTGACGTTGAATAAATCCGGATGTCATTCCTCCCTTCGAACATAAGTAATTAAAATACAAGGAAAAGCTTTAAACAATGTATGTTTACTATAAAATGAAGAAGCGTTTTCGTTTTCACTCCTTCTCGCTTTGACTGCCTTCCTTGCTTTAATTAAAATGTTTATGCAAGGTACATGATTATTCTTCTTTGCCTACTACCATGAGGAAAGTTACATAAAGTGCTTCCTGTACCTAGCTGCAGAGTGATTTCCTTCATCTCTGTTCCTCTGAGCATTTATGAAAGTCAATGCCATTCGTCCTAATTAGTCGTTAGACAAATGTAAACTTTTACGTAAAGCTGATTTCATCGTAAGATTTCTCTCTGAAGAGTTTTGAATCAAGTACGGGCAGATTATATTTAGCCTTGAATAGGTGTTACACATAGTACTAGTGCGTAAATTTAATGAAGTTGTATATTTATATATAAATTGTAAGATTAAACTTCCAATAGAGATTTAAACCAGACTTTTATTTGTTACAAGCTAATTCAACTTCTCAAGTTTTAGAAGAGACAAATGGAGGAAGAGTGACGTCTTGAAAATTCTTGGTAAATATTAACCAAAGCCAGCATTTCCCAAAGACTAAAGTTTTACAAACAAATAGGGGCAATATAATGGTCAACTTTATAACTGCATAACTGCAATCATTATATTTTTCTAGTAGAACATGTTATCAAGGCAAAATCCAAATCCGAGATCTATTCAATCATGTCGTACGTATGTAAACCCGTAGGTTGATTCTGTCTTAAGTCTGGTGTAAATACACAACTATAGATACTTGCCTTTTATTTACTTTTGCTCCTGTCTCGCCAAAAGAGCCAATCAGTCCTGAAAGGCATTTTTTTCTGGTAACGTCAAAGTTGAAAACAGCGGTTGGGATTGATTGACCCTTGTAATAAATTATTGTAAATTGTATTTCGAATATCAACATGCAGCACGCAAATTGTCCAGATTTATCCAAGCAAGATTCTATAAAAGTTTGATATACGTAACCCGCAGACAATTTTTTTTACTCTGATTTGGTTTGTGATTTATATTCGAATTCGAACATAACTTTTGGAATTATTGTTCACAAAACTCATTTCACATTATGTAACAAATTTAAGCAGGATGTCCTTAAACTTGAAAGAAGCATTTGCACCCATAAAATCAAGGAAGCTCCTACTTCAAAAATTCTGGCTGTTGAATAATTTTAGCCTTATTTGTTTATATTTTCCCCAAATTACGCTTGAATTAGTACTCATGGAATTCATGGAACAATTGTTTTTCTATTTTATTTGTACATGCAATTTAAGGAAACCACAATAAGAACTTAGTGGGGGTGGAAAACATTGAATATCGTTTGAGGTGATTAACAAGAGCAGTACTTGTAAATTGCATATAATTAATTTACTACTATCATTCACAAAACTTGTTTGAACTTCTCTTCAAGTCATTTCATTAAATTCCCGGAAGAATTTCCTGACCATATGGCTATGATATTTTCGATGTAACGTAACCCGCGGTGCATCACACAGGCATATCTGTAAATATTTTATTTTTCGTGGCTTAATGCATATGGATATATGTGCAAGTGAAGGGAATTAATCAAACTAAAATAATTATAACTGATGTTTTTGCCTACGCACATAATAATTCTCAACTGGATGACTTCCCATCACGCTAATTGGCGTCATTGATTTTCTTTCTAGGCAACACTCATTATACGGCGAAGATTGGCAGATATGATCAACCCTCGAAACTTTGGCTATTATTTATTTCGCTAATTATCATACACTCTGCTACTCAACATATGGGCCTCATTTGGAAATCCTGATTATGATAGACAGCCAATTAATGAGACCACAACCACAACCTTTCTCTACATAATTGTAAACGTGATTCTCAGTAATTCCAACATACTTAAGTGAACCAAATGATCCTGCAACCTAAATATTTCAAGGTCGGGCCATAGTCGCACTACATCATAAATTACCACCTTTCATTTCGATATTGACCATACATAAGTAAATTATTAGCAGGTCTCTCTAAACTATTAAAATTACATTTCCTTCTCCTGTACATTCTCCCAACCCGAGACAAGAACATCGAAATCTGCAGGGATTCGTTATTACATAAAGACGGATTAGGTAATCAGAGCAGTCTCACCTGCTCGTTTCCGAAATGTAATACACTGTCTCAGTTCATACCAGTCGACGTCATGATTGGAGACTGCTACAGCATCGTGCGATTCATCTAGCGATTCTCGACCAATCGCAGATTCTCAAAAATTTACAATCGCACTATCTCAGCGCATGTCGCAACGTGGTTGCATCGGATCATAATGTAAATTAGCTTTAATAGGGTAGATTGTGGCATTACGAAATTCCATGGGGATGCACGGTTCAACCATTCGCCTGCTTCGACAAGTTGAGCCCTGGTCCTGAATTTGTTTCAGCAACAATTAATCATAGTTACCTCCTTCTCACTCAATCTACCTACATGATTTTGTCAAGTTTCCAGAAAGCTCTAAACAACGAATCCCTTCAAACCTCAAAAATACTTGTAGACAAGCCTGAGTCCCTGCTTATTAGTACCACGTTTCAAAATCCTCACCTACTCAAGTACCGTCCTTGTACAGTTGTACGTCAAAATTCAAAGACTTTGTTTACACAGCTCTCAAACAGTCTTTTATGTATCAAAAGATTTCTAAGAATTCTCAAAAACTAAAAAGGCAGATTTCTATGTAAAAGCTTTTGTGGTAGACATAAGATCTAACAATGTGCTTTTGACTCACGTTATGTTCCATATGAAAAAGTAAAAATCTTTAGGGGCACACGAGTTTTAACCTCCACCCACCTTGTGTAACACTAGCGTCGCACTTACAGATTTCTGTCCCAAATCCCAACTGACTTCTTAACCAGTTTTAACTTATTCCAATCATCTTTCACATTTCTAGCAAAGCAATCTAAAACTAGATGTGTTTGTGTTTGTCCAACCATTACTAGATGAAAACTTGAAAACCTACTGGAAATTCACTGATTTAAGTATGCATGTATAATGTGTAGTGTTAGTAAGCACTCTAAAACTAAAACAGCAAATGAATTGGTCTCATAACAGAATATTACATGCAACAACTCAAGCTATATACATACTTAAATCAGGAAATTTCCAGTTGGTGTAAGTTTCATCCAGTAATGGTTGGACAGACACAAACACTTTCGTCCCAAAGTTTTTCACCAAAATATGTTTTTTAAATTTTTGTGCCTAAAGAGGGTGTTGTGCGTAAGTTGATTTGGCCAAAACAGCCAAACAGTCAACAAAGTTTATTACTACAAAATAGGATTTCAAAATTAAAAACTGTCGAGAAAAATCTAATATTTTTATTACGTTGTTTCTAATTATTCCAAAAATTGTCAGTTCGTAATTACTATTTGCAAAAAGCGCGATTTAGTCAGAGAAAAAAAACTATGTTTGAGGATACATTATGCCATTGAGTGCCCATCATGAAATTAGTTAATTATTAGTACTGGCAGGTTTGATTTTTGTATAAATTTTCTCAAAAATCGTTAGAGCCAAAGACCCTTTGAAAAATACGTAATGTTATTTGAACGGTGGCTATGTAACAACGAAGTACCCAAATTTGTTGAAAACATTCGATTTCTCCTAAAGTACGGGCAGCTGGGCCCTGAAAAAATTTGGACTAATGAGCTTTATCCTCGCATAGACTTTAAGCCCTTGTGCTTTAAAATCGGTCAAAGGGTTCGAAAGTTATTCCAAAACTTTGTTTTGGAGGAGTGAACAAGTGCATACCTTGATTCTTTTTCAGGCAAGCGAATTTTCAAAAGTTGCAAATTCTAAAACTTGCAAGTAATAAAAAACGCATCTTCGTAAAAAATAACGTAATTTTGTTTCTTAATAAACATTTCAACATTTCAATTCATACTCTAAGTATTAACTGCTGGAAAATAAAGTTGTAGTGTGTTATTTGTATGAAAATAATAAAGTATCTACATATATCAAACCAAACCAGTGTGTTAACGTCTAACTGTAAAAAGTATCCATACCAAGACTTTTTGTATTTGTTATGGAATACACACTCCTTTTGTGGATACTTAATCCCACCATTTGCAGATGAACTAAACTTTTACTTAACCGTAGACACAGATTTTAGTATTATACCATCTTTTATGCTTCACCCTACAAAATTGTTCCGCTAGGCAATTTAAGATAACAGGATTACACAAGAAGAGTGTAATCAAATGTGTGTAAATGTGAGGTAAAGTAATTCCAGTTGCAGGCAATTTATATAATCTGACTTGAAGACATTACCAAAAACAGAGCTCATGTTCTGATTTCTGATGTTGGGAAATTATCATTTCTGAGGTAACATGTAGGACTAGCACAAACTAAATACCTTAAGGACTAACCGTGGTTACAATTTGTTCCCAAGGGATAAGCAAACTTCTCTGGTAAAGTTTTTGCTTTATTCACTAAGTAGGGACAGTAGTTTTTAAGTAAGCACAAAAGTGGTTCTTATGTCTGTGTAAATAATTAATATTTTCGTGTTTGCTGCGGATGTATTTTATTCACTTTTTGTGGAAGTAAATTTTTTGTATCATGATTACATGGACGCATTGATCCTAATCTACCCACCCGAATGTTTTCTTATTATTAATGAACATAAACTAGTCAAGGGAAGTTTATCTAATTTTGGCACGTTTTAAAGCTTCTGTCTGTTTCCGTGCAACAGTCTCATTTTGTTTACAAAAACTTGCTTTATTCATCATTTATTTACCTCTTTATAACGTTTAAATCTGGTTTGAAAAGTTAAACCTCTGAACTATTCCCTTGCATCAAGTGTTTCAAAACTAACAAGGCTGTAAATTCATGTACCTGGGCACATTCAAGGAAATCACATCTATGGTAAACAAAAGTCTACCTTTAGGCTTTAAAGGGTAATAAAAACACTTTTATAAAAGTTTGTTCTACACTCAGCTTCTGCTCGAAGCTGAAACTTGTAGGAGCATGTGGAGGAAAGATGGTGTATTTTCCTAGAATTAATTAAATTGTTCAGCAATTCCATAAAGTTTTACTCATCCAAATTATTTAGAAATAACCTTTAGTGTCGTAAATCTATCTGCCCGGTGAATATTTCCCTTCTTTCATTTCTCATCTCCATCTTAATTTAAATCGAATAAAAAACCTATAAACTCCGATGCTGCTAGTGACAAGGGAAGGAGCTGGTGTCAGTTAATTAAAGACTTGCATCATAAAATTGCCGAATGTGCAATAAAAAGTGCAAATTTATTTCAAATAACCTTGAATTTTCATCGAGGACAAATAGTTTTTTCTCCTAGACGTTTTCCTTATATGAGTCAAAATTGTAAAGGAAAATATTTTCCTCTCGCATCTTCAAACTCCGGCACTTCAGCAAATATTCAATTCAAAAGATGATACTTACATGTTCTTAAGCTTTAAAACACACAGAATCTAGATTCAAAGTCAAAAATGGTTATATTTTAAAGGATAGTCTTGGAAACAAAAAGCCTTGTAATTGAGGAGAAGTTGGTAGATGTGTCAAGTAACAAAGAGAGACTTGCATTAATATTTATGTGCAAAGATTTCTCCAATGCAATGCATTGTAAAGATGAATCTTTGAAGCTCTTTGGGAGTGTGAACAAGAATAGTGTGAACAAGGATGAACTGCAGGATAAGGAGTTGGTGCAAGATGCAGAGCTAATTTCCGAGAAAATGAATTTAACATCTGTTTTTCAAATCAAATTTTTGTCATCTTTTCTTTATTGCACTTTAGTTAAGTGCTCCTCTAGGAAGTTTCATTCTCACATTACACGTCCCGAACGAATACGTTCTCAACATGTGAACTCAGCTGTGACAGTCCATATTAGGGCAATTAGCTACATTAATGTTATTATAATATAGCAAGTTTTAGCTTGGAAAATTCTACCCACACTTATGCATATACTTTATATTATTCCAAAGAATTAGAAGAAGTTATAATTATTGCGATTAAAAGTATGGCACACATTTTTAGGAAACTTTCTGAAAAAAGTCTTAAGAGCGTAAATTAGTACATAAGTTGGGATTTTATTGCCCTAAGTCCATACACAATTGCTGGACCGTAAATGCGCGACTGCATAAGTTTCAATAGGATTGATAAAAACAGAAAAACCCAGAAGATTTCCTGTATGCTTCCAGCGAGATATATGTATTTCTTGCAAAGTTTAGATTTGAAATTATTTCAATTATTCACGAGCAGGAACGGGAATATAAAAGTGACGCACATGCTACAACATGAGATATTTACAAGGTATTACAAATCTTCGCTTCGCGGTTATTTAAGACTTGCGCGATGGGGTAGCATTACATATACAGCGGTTCAAATCAACCTTAAAGTTCGTCCACGTAAGTATTTACTCTCACAGTATAATATCATTAAATGCAACGGTATTTTCGTGTAAAAGAGAGAAAGAAACTTTATTGTTTCACTGATACCTTTGTGGTATTTGCCTAAAGACACAGTATATCAATTACAAATGGTTTGACAATATTTTTTTGGTTTAAATTATTTCAACCATATAAATGATGAAAAGCAATTTTATAACTTCCACGAATGATTGCCACTACTATTTAAAACATCAGCTAAAGATTTTGGCAGTCGAAGATCAATTCTGAAATTTTCAAAAAACAAAATCTTTACAAGAGCGTATTAACACCATAAAATAATATCTACCGGATCCATCTTAAGGGATCACTAGGTTATTATTAGGATCCGTACTCGGGTATTATATCAGGTTCGGGTAGTTACATTATACCCGATTCACAATACCCGAACATTCAAGTATACTTCATCATACCCGAAGCTGCAAGTGCTGGTCCATATAAAATTATTCTACTGGAAACTCCGGGCGCAGGTACCGAATTTGTTGTACATCCTTGCAGCTCTGCAACATAGGTAGGAAACAAAGTGAATCCTATTAGGGGTACTTACTCCGCCCCTTTAAATCGTAGGTTTAACGGACATCACGCCACGTTCCACTATCAATAGAATGCCTTTCTTGCAGGCTTCAGTAGGATTTGTTTTTATTATTACTCCAAATACCGTGTAAGCCACAACACCACATAGTTACGTGCTACAAATTTTTCAGGATAGCTGGAAGATTTCATGTTTTCATCCTTCATTCTATTAAGAGCAGTTGCACGTGGTACTTGTGGTTAGGATATACGTTATAAAGTTCATTGGTTCAGATATGTAGAAATAATTTGATTTTTATATCGTTCAACCTTGAAAATAAATCACAAACCACAATAATAAAGCATCTTACGGGCATAAGATAAGAGAAATCGATAAAATTATTATTTGCAATGTTAAGAGCCATGGAAATATGTATGACTTATGCTCACTTTTGTCAACGTTTTCAGATTTCGCTTGAATTTGTCAATGGCTTCAGTTCGAGTCGACGTGCCTGTGAACATCAGCATCAGTTGAGTAAACAAGGAATCCAAACCGATTTCAAATGTTCGCAGGTCCATTGTGTTCTTGAGGAGCTTTTATATAATAGTCATGAGGAGAACAGCCACTTGTTAAGAGCAGGCTTAATCGAGGTTTCCACATAATAAAGGCCGCTTTTGCTTTGGCTGCACCTGATTTCAAAGGACGCACAAGAAAGCATTGCATTGCATATTACACTGTGTGGAAGACGATGGGAGGCTCCATTTATTCCACACATTGCATGCAGACAATATCAAATAGGAGCAGATATATGTACCACTAATCCTTTCTATATGGTATACTTAAGACTATCGGATACACATAATGTAAGCTTCCTTTGGTTCTGAACTTTCCTTTCATGTTAAAATATCTCTTCATCTATACATATTTTTGAGACTAAGAAACCCCCACTCACGTTTCTCTAATAACGAGAAAGTATTTCTTTCCTCATTTTAAACGTACGTAAAAGTATAAATTACCAGCAAAGTAGCCCATCGGCCCATCAATTAGGTTTGCATTTTACAATATAACCACACACTGTCTATGCATGCTAAAAACCAAACTCCGAGAAAGAACGTATCTTGCCACGTGGCGTATCGCATTTCATTTGTGTAATGAAGTGTACTTACTCTTTTGCTTGTGTAAACTGTAAATGCAAACACTGATTATTTACTTACCTCTAACACCCACGTCAATATCCCTTCGCAGACCTCATTAAATATCAAGAGTAATTTGAACTACTTATTTTAAAATACCTATCCTTATTAGC
>JAQFXU010005432.1:0-11690 GCA_034693705.1 Spatulosminthurus flaviceps | reverse complement strand
ACTTTCCCTGTATTATTATATTAGGCAAAAACCCAATTACCCAAAAACCCAAAATATTTGATACCCAAAAACCACACGAAAACCCACAAAAACCCAAAAACCCAGGGTTTTTGGGTTTTTGCCTCTGCCAACACTGTCCGGAATATACAGGGAAGAAGAAATTTTAATTTGGGACTCCTCACTGGACCTACAGATAAAATTGAAAGGATTTTTTGTTGTTGTTGTCGTTAAAAATAAAAAAATTAAGCAACCACAGCTTGTCACCTTGTAAGTATTAACTTACAAGTATAAGGAAAAAAATGTCTTTTGTGGGTGTTTATGTAGCTATCATGTACATATACTTGTGTGTACAGTCGTGCAATGAAATTATTACTGGAGCCGGAGCAAAAAGAAGTATAGTTGCATGATAAAGGTTAAAAAGATTGAGAAGATAGAAGATGCAGCAAAGGGCTGGATGAGTTAACAAACTCATCTGTTGAGATTCTGTGGAACTGTATATAAGGAATGGAATAGGAAATTCAAAAGTGAATTGTTAAGTCAAGCGTACATTCTTCATTTATGAGCAGTGCTTGCAAAGGATTAACTATCATATAGCTACCCTTTGAATGTAATGTAAAATTGCCTCGGCTTCACTTTTGGACGTTCCTATTCCTAAAGTTGGCTGCAATTGCATTCGTTTCACACAACATCTGAGCAGGCATAGGCCATTACAGTATGTACCCGTCAACTGTTATTTATAAACCGCATAAACAGACCACAGTCAGAACTCAGAACTTGAACATTTTTTGCCCTCTACTCATACAGTAGGTAAAGTAAGTAATGACAGCTAAGGGACATTTTGTGATTACAAAATAATTACTCCAGAGGAGAGAGAAGATATAAGGCCGAGAATATGTGCCAAAATATATGTTCACATATGAAGAAGCATCCATTGTTGATATTAAAAATTACTGTGCATATAATATTCTAACGAATAATTTTTTTTAATTTTCTTGTCAGGCGTAATAAATTAGCTCATTCCCATAATAATTACAAGCTTGAAAAATGAGTGGTATATATTCACATCATTGGCAGACATTTCTGATACGTACCTGTGGAACTTTGGGAGGTCACATGGAAATTGTTGTTGCTTAGGCCACAATTCAAGTCAACTCACATCGCCCGGAGTTTTGTTCCAAGTCTAACCCTATACTGTCTTCAAATCCACAGAAATTTTCGTTAAATTCGAAATAAAATACCATTTCGAGTGATTTGCTGAAAATTTTGAAGAGAATCATGAGAGTTTTATTATTGACCATTCACTCCATGGAAAATGTTTCAACAAATTCTTGTACAAGGGAATTTCAATAGCCGATATTTATAGGCTATAGGTATATCGGCTTTTATTTAAGGAAGTCGCAATGTGATGAAAATTGGGATCCGTTACATCGTTGGCGGACTGTATACAAGTACACAAAATGTTTCTATTAATTTTTCCTTCTTATTCTTTTGCATATATGTTTAAACTTGCATTTATCTACAGTAAAGTGGTGTACAGCTTCTACACCATGGTTAGCTCTCAGCTGATAAAATATCCTCTATATTTTGTGTTGCTCACATATTTGGTTCACATATTATATTTTGAGCAGTTTAATTTTTGACTACGGAGCATTGTTGTTATATTTCTATTGTTAATCATGCTTCCTTGTAAAGTTCCCTCTAACTGTCAGTTACGGCGGGGTTAATGTTGTGTTATAAATACGTAGATAAATGAGTCTTCTTGTGAGGATCTTTCTCCATTCAAATAAATATTCTAGTCGTAAAACATTATTACCGCCTTTAGTGTGTCATCACCTGTCAATTGTTACGACCGGAACATTAATGAACAGTTTTAGAATCTTCATTCTTTTAGGTGCTATCAAAAAAAGGGTCAGGGTGATTTTTTTGCAAATGATCGAGATGAGTGAAATTCTCTAATCCATACGCTTTACTCCTCTGTCTCTGTCACTTTTGTTTTCATTTGGGAGTCACTAAAGCCAAAACGGCTCTCTTAGCACTACAGTCTGACAAATAAGTATAGTAGAACGTTGAGCTTTGACATATATTTATTTTTCAACATTAAATATTAGGAAATGGAATGATTATAAAATTCCTTACTTTAGTTCAACAATAATAATTCAACTTATAATCAGGTAATTTTATTTGTTTCTTAATCCTAATTTAATTTAAATGGTTTTTATAAAGCTAATATCCGGTAACTTTTATTTGATTATTTTATCGGATGACTTCATTCACTCTACTGAAAACACTCCCGGCTTTTTGTTCTTGAGTATGTCTTGGGTTTTCAGCGCAGATTTAGTTTTTCAAAAATCCAATTTTGATGTTTGGTTTGTTATTAGTTTAAGATGGCATTGATTATTTTTGCTGTTTCATTGACCAATTTTGATTAATTTTTTTCAGAAATAATGATTCCCGGAGAAGGTGTAAACATTTCAATGGAAGTTCCAGCCAGGAGAGATAGTTTAATAATTTCGGACGAGGAGGATGAGAGATTGACGACGGGAGGAGATGATTTGGGAAGTAATCATGAGCCTGATTTTTTAGTGTGGAGGAGGCTTCATTTGAGTAAAGCAAAATTGAGAGGAGTGACGGAAATGGCAGCGTTGATGGCTGGATTTTCAGTGGTGAGTGTTTTCATAATTGGTTGCCCCGCTTGGTCGCAATTGTAAATATTTATAGTAACTTTTGAAATGCTTTAATTTTGTTCGAGGTAGTCAAGTGTTGGACTTTAGATTGAGTGCAATTATTAATTGTTGGCTGACGGAATATTGCAGGTTGCCACAGTTGAGTTACAGATAAGAAAGGGAACCCCGGGAATTTTATTGACCTCCTTTGCAGTAACCACATCTCTGTTAGTCACCACAACCATGTTATCAATAATGATCGCTACCTGTATCCTTCCTCACCTTGAAGCAGTAGCGAAGTTAGGGTCGACACATCTCCTGAAGGAGTCGCCTCATGAGGCTCTTATTAAGTACATTGACTTGTCTTGGGTCTTGGCCAATACATTTTCAATTTTTTTGTTCATTGTGGACGTAATCCTTCTTTGCTGGATCAAATTTGATCAGCTTGAAGTGTGCGTAGCCTTCACGGCCATTATGATCCCGGTGCTTATTTTACTTATTATATTTAGTGTGATTTTCTATCGACAGTCAGTTCAGCACCAGTATGATGATCGCAGGAAGAAATGTGATGAACTTGAGGAATTAAATGCCATGCTCAATACTCGCTCGGGGAGTAACAACAATTCCCGAGCCCCTTCCTTTTCTACTTTGCAAGTTTAAAGTGATGCGTCAGTGTGTGTGATTTTTGCTATTAGGAAAAAATAATTGTAATAAATTGATAAAAGTAATAATTGTTATAATGTGAGGAAAGACTCGTACCTCTTTTGTTGCTTGGTGTTCATTATGATCTGATATTTGTGCTTAGTTAATCAGTTAGAAAAGTATTTATGATTTATATTGTATTCCATACTTACTTCCAACAGTCATGGTGTTTGATATGCATTTTAAACCTCGTAGAGTTTTTATTCAAATATCACTGTTATATATTTTTAGTTGCTTTGTTATTGTGATGGCCGAGAGTCAAAACTTGTGTGGATGTTTAGGTAGGCTTTTGAGCATATAAATAAACGGAATTTATTATCGAAGTCGTATACGTTAGACTATTTAGTTAAGCAGTGGCACTTGCTTGTGTTTAGAACACACCTTTAAGCATTTAAAAAACATAATGTGTACCCCCTAAATGCAGCACCCGTAGTTTCATGTGATAGGTATTGTTCGAAAGCTCTCGGCGAGAGCTTTTCAGCGGTATCAATTATCTGTGGGATCCTTGGTTTTTGAGTTAAAGAATTGCAAAGTTTCCATCATATTCACGTAAAATATCCTATTTTATCCCCCATTTTACTTTGCACCCGTCAAACAATTACAACGTTTCATAAAAATTCTGAAAGGAGATAATTTGCAACAAGGAATAATTATTATTCCTTATCAATTCACTACAGCCTCCAAATGTAAAAACAACAAAGCATCAAATACATAAGCCCTACCCGTACCCGTATTTTCTTTAAGGGCTAAGATTTCAACTACATAAAAAAAGGAAGAAAAGCGGTTTTATTCGTTGTTAATGATCATATAAAATTTAACACGTATTTGCAAGGCAACGTTGTGTGCATGCAAAGAAATAATTTTACAAAGCTACGGTTTTAAAATTTGGTCGGTCGTTGGCAACGAATAATATACCCTTTATAAGGGTAATTCAAATTGTGTTTACTCGCAAACAATGCCACAGCATATAATCATATACGGTATAGAAACCGTTGAAATGCTCTCGTCGAGGTAGCTCTCGCACATGAAAATCCGAGTGCTGCATTTCCGTAAGACTGTAAGTGGGTAATTAAACTGAAACGTTGCAATTTTTAGCATAGCACACATAGTGGTTCACAGATCGACAAATTTAACCCCTTCCGGTGTACAAATCTTTCTCTGAGGCTCTTGCGAGGCCAATTTGCATCTCTACGGCTATTTCAAAACAATAAATCAGGAAACATTTTGAAAAACAAAATCTTTATTATGCCCATATATTATGGACTAAAATTTATTACACAGGTACTTCCTTACATCTACGTACTTATTCTTGCAGATACGTATACATCACAGCAATATTTTTTAGTCATAATTAGAGAGTAACGTTTCTTAGTTTCATTAATACAAGACAGCTGACGACCGTAACAAAATGTGAGGAAAGCATTATTGGAAGGAATATGTAATAAATGAAGTAATAGTTTTCAACGAAATTAATTATTTTTAAATTTGTACGCAAAAGTAAATATGAATAATTATTAGCTAAGAAATTACAGTTGTCAAACCAAGCGACTCTCATGATGTGCCTCTAAAAATTTCATGGGAATTTCCTGCAAAAGTGCAAAACAGGTACATGTCACACCCTTATTAATATGCCCCTCAATTCATCTTTCCAATGATTACTCAAAGGCTGGGAAAACCTTTTCCTCTGGAACTGCCTTCACTTTGGCCGAAGAGGCTTTCTTCCCCGTAAAAGCCACAATGGCCCCTACAAATATGAGTAGAACTCCCAACCCAATGAGGACAAATTTGGCAAATCCAAAACCAAAGAGGAAATTGTCCAGGAGACGGAGCATCATCAAGTTCATGTCATCCAGTGTGGCGTCCTGGAATGAATGTGATTTGTATAAACAATTATTATTAAATAACAGGATGAAAAAGGTGTGAACTTCCCTATCTCTTTTATGTGTGTTATTTATATGCTATAGTCTGAGTACTATTTTAATGGATTTAATTAAATTTTTATCCAAGACTTACTTCCTCCACCCATGCAAAGGGAATGAGTGCATTTTGTGCATCTGCAAATGAAGCCATGGTTTGGTAAGGAATCAGTTCAATGCTAAACTGAATTCGGGCGTAGGCTTTAATGGGTGAACCACTTCGCTGAAATCCCATTAAATTAATATCACTAAGTTATTATAAATTATAGCTCTAATATTACTAGTATTACTAACTCATCTACTCTGTTTCATTTACATATAAGCTCCTTTTAAAACTAAATACTAATACTAATAATTACCGGATGAAAGTCAATAATCATCTTATGTTTTGCCGGGTCTGGATTTAGACCTTCCACCATTTTAGGGATCCATTCTTCCGCTCCAAGAAAATGAGGCAGTGATGCGATCATCGGTGCTCCTTAAATATACGGAGAGACGACAGTTAGGGAGATATGTGAAACTTTTTCTCGATTTCAAAAAATTACAATTAGCTCATGAAATTTGTTACCCCCAAAGCATCCCCGAATGTCCAAAACACCTTCCTTGGAACAAGTGCCCGTCTCATTTTTTAGGACGGGACAGAAACACCAATTGGGTGGGTAGGAGTTGGGTGTCATGAATGTGGTGGGAGAGACTTGAAACCTGTACGTGGAGATTCCTTCAGCTTCAGACTCCTCATCAAATTCGAATATCAAGGATCTGCAGATCTGGGAACTAAAAACTTGAACTTTGCTCTCTTTTGTCATAAATGCAGGGAATATGGTGGAGTCCGTCCCATTGATTTGATTACAACCATCTTCGGGAGTTCCTCTCCAGTAAGAAAGTGAGGGCTTGTCGTTCCAAGTGATTATCCTTCCAATGTCCGCGTTTCCATTTCTTCCTGATCTCACCACATAATATCCGTCACCCGTTCCATTTTTCTGTAAACACCATGATCACATTTAAATTCCACACGTCCGTCCATCCAAGCTATACTCAAAAGTTGTTTTCTATTGTTCATTTTAGTCAATAAAATTATTAAAAATAATGGCTTGAATAACACATTAATAGAAATGAGATCGGACCCCTTTTAGTAGACCGAATTTGCCATCAGCAATATTTTCGGGGATATCCAAAGTTTGGTTCGCTTCTTCCGCAGCCGCTTTAATTGCATCGGAGGTGAACAAATCAATGTATGGTTTGATGGAAACACCATCAAAGAGCAACTCTCGCACTGTAGCCGTCCTGTATAGTTTTTCCCCCTTTTCCGAGAGCATATTGTCCAGCATTCCCAGCATGAAATCGTCATCTGTAAATTCGTGGGAAAGGGCGGCCACAGCCTGTAAAAACACCGTAATATTATTAATTTCATTGTTGACAAATTCCATAACAACATTATTCGGGGTCAGGAATCCTTAAAGAAAAGTTTTATATTTCAATTATTGCTGATCTTTGGTTGAACGAATGCATTCTCAAATTTGGATCAACATGACCCATTTCTCTCATCTAGCAACAATAATGGTCTGATTGGATTAAAATTTTTCAAACATTCTTTTAAGAGTATTTGCGGGTGAGGTCTTGAACGAAATCCACAATCCGAAAACCACCGGAATTGTTACTCTTTGTTCTTTACCAATAACTCCAGAAATTTTAAAAAAATCCCGAGATAACTGTGTTTTCATCAATTATTAAAAAAATTATCTGTCCGTAATTGCAATCCCATTGAACCATAATTGGTTACCAAATACTGATTTGAGCTGCATTTGAGAACTCTAAATCATTTCATTCGTTCAGCATCAAAAGAGTTATGGTACCCCTTCGGTAAAAATTGCATTTTGTAGCAAAAAGTTATCTATCAGCATAAGGCTACGGAAAATAATTCAAGCTATTTATAGCTATAACATCGAAATGGACATCAGAAAATCTTTTTTATTTCAGTACCATGGGCATAACTTCGGCAATAATGGGCCGAAATAGAAAGTGAGGACCTTGCTGAATTTGCCTAAAAACCTTAAGTTTAAAATTTCAACTCATTCGGATGATCCATTGATGAGATACTGCCTGCCCACTTCCAAAATTATCCACCGGGGGGAAATTTCCCCAGCCAAGGGGGTGCATGTAGGAATTGTTTCAATATTTTCCCCGGACCCTACCAAGTGCTCCCAGCAGGAAAAAAATATTTTGTTCAATACCCGCACACTCGAGTAAAGTCGTTACTGATCCTAGAAATAGGAGCTCATATATCTATGGGTGCAAAAACCATAGCATATGCACTTGCACTTGTAGTATACAAAAAGACGTGCTCAAACTATTTCCGCAACACTACGAAGAATGGTGATGGTGGAAAATAATTGTGAGTTGACTAAATCTGACCAGAAAGATAATATTGATGAAAGTAACTTCGTCAGATTCCAGGCCATTGGACATTTCCGGGCGAAAGTAATAAGACTTTGACTGCGTGTAGTTTATCCAATCCTCGTCGAGGTTAATGGTAATATTCACCTTTTCCGGATCCTCTCTGGAATAAGAAATAATTCCCACAATGCCCCAAACGTTTCCCCCTTTCAAAAACTCTTTTTCTATACCTATAATATTATTTTTTTAACCCTTATTATGTTATTTCAATATTATTATTATATTTTACTGATAAACATAAGGTCCCATTTCCACCAATTTAGCTTTAGCACCCGCTACAAATTCCTCCGGGTTTGTAATGTTGAACAGTCGGAACTTCATGTAAAGTGGGATTGGTACTGTGGTCCAAATACGCCAAATATCCGTACCTTCCTTTAGCTGTAGCATCTTTTTATGAACGGTTACAAATATTTTAGTAGCAATAAATTATTTTCGGCCAAACTGTATATTATTATATGTATAATTAAAAAGGATTAATTCACATAATAATAATTTGTATAACTTTTACTCACAAATGTCAGAACCATATTGATAATTGCCTCTAATCCCCCGAAGCCTAAGCCAGCGGATATTCCAGCCAAACCAATACCGAAGGCAGCCAAGAATATTCCTATGGTTCGCATTTTATGTTATTATATTATTGCTAATTCATATGCAACAGTTAGACAATAATAATTATTTTACCACCGTTTGAAGGGGAAAAAAATAGGTAAGAGAATTAATGAAGGTGTTGCTCTAAAGAAAGTTGCTCGTATAACTGGAACCTCTCGTCCGCTTAGTTGTATTTCTAAATAATATGGATTATTTTTAAGCCATTCCTCCGACTTTCCTTAATGAGGATGTACTGCTACTGGAAAATTACATAGGAATTTATGTGTTAAATATTCTAAAGAAACACGATCGATTACTTCCGAATACTTTACTCGTGCTATTACATTACATTTTGGGTACAATCGCAATGTTTTCCTATTAGACCAATATTGACGAATACTTAAAGACTACGTACATATGTTTTCATTAAGGTCGTCTACATAAATATGTATCTGATTGTACAATGTAGAACATTTCTTGGCTTACTGATCGTCCTTTCTATCTCCGAGAGAATAAATTGACTCAGAATAAATAATTGAATGTGAGCTGTTTATTTCCAACGCATAGTAATGTACTATATATTTTGTTACATCCCTTTCCCTGTCCATCGGTTCATACATGTATATATGTAGTCTACTTGGATCCTCATAATTTTACAATGGGGTTTCACTTATTTCAAGCTCCACCTAAATTCCTTATTTGGTTGAGAAAATGGTCATGAAATTCAATTGAGTGTTGCTGATCAATACATTAAAGACCTCTAGTAAATCCTTATTGCTCAACGTTTCTGCACGAGAAATGAAAATAAAATACTCTTTACTTACTAATATTTTAAGGTTTGAGATATTATTCACTGAGTGGAACGTGGAAAATATGAGGAGCTGACTCTGATAATCTGTGACATATGAAGGAGTAGTTTAGTATTTCAGGATTTTAGTATTACACTTATTTGGAATACAATAGCCTTGATGGCAATTGTGGCTTAATATATTTATATATGTATGACTAAAAACATAAGGATGACTGCGTGTGCTCAATAAATGGAGTAGAGTAGAGCAAATGGCGAGTATGTACATACACATGTGACATGGAGGTTACTCAAGATTAGTTTTATTTACAGCTATTACTATTTATTCATTACATAATGGTATTGTATGACGTTATTAACGTGTCCAGGTCGGTAGAATAAGACTGGTCTCCACCCTGTGACATGTGAGTTGTAAAATTATTATACAGATAAATTGGAACTGCGGTCCAAATTTTGGTGATTAAAAATAAAACTTGCTGGGTGTTTTTGATAATCTCTTTTCTAATTATCATTCAGTCATAAAATTGTTTGGAGTCTTATTCGAAGTTACAAGAATTCTACAGTGCACGCCATGATGCTTTGTTCACTTGCAAGCTTCCTAATAACAACCGTGCTGATCGTGAGGCAGTCTAAAACTACAACTATTACTGTGTAAGGAATCGCAGCCATCCACAGATGCGGACGAGAACGTTCTTATCGTCAGTGTAGTTTGTTTTCAAGCTTTGCTCTCGCCAAAGGGCTGGGCATAAATTGCAGCACTCGGTTAGCTGGAGGGAAACTCGTGCAGACAGCATGGATTTAAGCATATTGACAAGATTGCCCCAGGATTACCAACATTCAAACAAATTGCAACGATTAGGAAAATGACAACACGAGGCTGAATGTTGTTTTAAAACAAAAACCCGGGCCTCTTACTGAACATAATTTCGAATTTTAATTGAACTTCCGGTAATAAAAAAAAGACACGAATTACATTAGTTCTGTTCTAAATCTTATCTAAGTAATGAGCATTAAAAAGTTCAGTAACGCCTACAACTGAGGTATTGCAATAGTAATGGAAATCATTCTCCAAGTCTCATCCTATAGGTTAGACAATTACAAAATCAACCAGGCTGATCAATAAATTTTCTTCGGAAAGGTTCTTGTCCTCGACCTGATAAAGATCGATGATAAAGACACCTTCATGTATATTTGCTTCCTGGGATGGAACAACACCAAGCTCCTTCTGAGTAGCCTCAGAAATTTCGTCACGTTCTGATCCGTTGGAATTTGTTCGTCCATTTGGCTCACCCAAATTTTCTTGAGGTTTCTTACTGTAAAAATTAATTAGCTCTTTTACACGAATTTCCATTTCTTCGTAAGGTGCATTTTTCCATATGCACTTATAAAGAAAGTCATCTCGAGGATCGAAAATTTGGAAGACGAAACAGCGTTCACTATTGACCACTGGAAGATCTGAAATAATAAATAATTATTGAATCCGCTCACTTCCCAAAATCCCACATAAAACTATTTCACTCAGGACAATTCAGGACATTCACCGAGTTATCGTAGTTCTTATTACACAAAGTATGAATTTATTAGAACAAATACAAATACCTTTCAAGTTTACACTGTCCTTGCCGTCCTGTGTGGTATATTTTGCAGGGAAGAGAAGCGGTGAGCAAATTACCTTGTTCTTTGTTCGATTATTCTCGAATTTTTCGAAGAGCTTGGGCTTCACCTGTTGTTCATTTGAAACTGCAATGCAAAATCTCATAAAAAATTGCTTCGTTTGAACAAAATAAAGTGAATTATAATTTAATATTTACCATCATCCATGTTCGGTAGCTGTCGGGCAAAAGGAAACCAAGGCTTATAAATACTGGGAAGCATCGTATCGTAAAACTTGGTCTCATCTCGAACATATGAGCTTTTTGGTGACCAGTAGGACTAAGTAAGATTGTACATATTAATTGCAATACCAATTCTGAAAAAAATGTGAGTTAGTGCAATTTGCTTCCTTACCTTCATGCAGAACTTTTTATCTTTATTAAGGCCGAAAGTGAAGATCTTTTGCACGTAGCCATTCACATAAATTCTCTGTGTTTCCCGTCGGGCAAGCAATTTTGGCTGAACTGAGCCCAAGATTTGGGAAGTGTTATTATCGTTACCGCTGGGGACTTCTTCATTCCGGCGATTCGCAAGTTTTTCTGAATCGGCAATGTGTATAAAAAGCGACCCACCGGCACTCCACAAAACATCTTTTCTTTTCAAAATGGTCTCAGAATTAGTGCTCGAGACAATACTTTGAATATACATTCGGTTTGCCTTGGGCAGGGGATGCAAGTAGTTTTTCGCTATTTCTTTATTGACAAAGATCTACGTATTTATTTAATAAAACCGAGCATACCGAGTTAGTTACATCGTCGTAGGAATATTCTGACAAACTAGCTACTTCCACCACAACAAAACTAGTTTCGCTGTCATTTCTTCCACCCAGGGGCGTAGGAACCGGGGGGTGCAGGGGGTGTCTGACACCCCCCGCAAATTTGACTGGGGGGTGTGACACCCCCT
>JAQFXU010005431.1:0-11690 GCA_034693705.1 Spatulosminthurus flaviceps | reverse complement strand
AATGGAGTTATGGAATGCAACTTGTGGCTACAAACTTTCCGGATAATACGAGATCCTAAGTACTGTGTCCATGGGTCGACCCATGGACACAGTACAGAAGATGTTTTCTCGAGAAAACATCTTCCTGGACAAAATTGCATGGCTGCACAGGATTCAGCGATAAAAACTGCCCGTATGCCTAACCTTTCATGGAACCCCACTACCAGTTAAATTAATAATTTTACTGAAAAAGGCAGTGCAACTTTTGGAAGATGTTGCTTCCTTGTGAGCTGAAATAATTACTGGATTGTATGCCAAAATATCCAATTTGTTAAACCGGGTTCATTCCATATGTTGTTCTCAGCCTTTGTTAATTCTATTTTATATTTTATCTATTCAGTTAAGAAAAGAATAGCCTAATGACGTCAATACACAGTAGGACCTTTAAACTAATCAATGTATTTTTACCCTTTAAAATAGACATTACCTTTTATACTTAAGATTTGACGCTTATCTGTGAAGCATTCATTCTGAAGTTTTCTTTTGTAATAATTATATACTTGTTATAACTATTATACTGTTACTAGAAAAAGGCCATCCGCGATGCGGATGGGAATCTCTTCTTGATGAGGATGAGATGAAACCTTGCGACCATTAATTATTCATTTAGGTATTTTCCCGTTTTGATAAAATGATTTGATTGGTAAGAAAGTTACCATGCACATTAATTGTGAAGAATACGTTTCGGCTTTGCCGGTTTTGACAAAATGACTCGATTGCATTGGTAACAAAAAGTGACCATGTACATTCGTTCACAGTGGGCTAAAATCGAAAAAACCGGAATTTTCGATTTTGTCCAAAAGTCAAAGTGACGCAAAGTATTACCGCAAATGGATTTTCTCTAGCATAGTATAAAACTACATCTTTTTGGAAATTTGCACCTCCCTAGCCCTACCATGCTAGGAATAGGACGGCTGAATGTCGATTTCTTAAACATGGAGTAAATTGAACGACGCGAGTTCTACGTCACCGGTCACACTGGGTGAAAAATGTGCGTAAGCCTAGCATTAAAGTAAAAGCTGATTTTTGTAGCAAAAATTACATAGATTTTTATAGGGTAGCCGCAAATTACCCCATATCGATTTTCCCGCACGATATAATTACCCTAAGTTTGCAAAAGTTGTGCCTGTTACAATATTGGATATACTCTACATAGAGAAACGTGGTTAGAATTTTCTGAAAGCCTACAAGCTTTCAGAATTGCCAGTGCTACTATGCTTGAGAAAATCCATATGCGGTAATACTTTGCGTCACTTTGACTTTTGGGCAAAATCGAAAATTCCGGTTTTTTCGATTTTAGCCCACTGTGCATTGTAAAGTGACATTTTACATTATGCATTACCCGTTTCGGTATTGCGGATTGGAACGTTTTTCCGGCTCCCCCAGTTCTGGATAAAGAGTGATTACGGATTTATAAGAGGCTTGGCAAAAATTTAGGTTTCATTTCATTTTGACTTTATTTACGTGGTATTTCTCATTCTAGAAGGTTGAAAACTGATTCCGCGCAGTAAAACATTCTACCCGGCCTCTACCTTATAAAATGAAGAGGAGATGCGGAGTTCGTTGCGCGTCAAGACCGCGCTGTTCTTCTCCCACGCTTAGTGCTGTAATATTGTATCAGAATACTTTTGTTTTTTAGTTTAGTTTTGTTAATTTTCGTAGAACAAAACAATAACAATTCGTGGAGAAGAAAAAACAATAACAATAACAATTTGTTAGGCTGAAAACAAAACAATAACCTAATTAATTCTGTTAAGATTTATAAATGCTTTATGCAAGAATAAAAATCGAAGTAACAGGTTCGAAAGTATATTTCAAACTGATTGTTTATTCTGTAGATTCACCCGGTATTTATACAAACACCAACAAAGCCAATTCCGCCGAATAGTCCCAAAAGTATAACAATAACAATTGGTCAACTAAAGTTGACAAGAACCTTAACCAATGTTGTAATTGTATTTGATGCTACAAATCCTACTCTAAGTAATAAAAGCTGAAGGCTTTTATTGAAGTGTGAAAACCTTACCGTCAGCTAAATGCCTGACCGGCCGTTCTCTCTTAGAGGAGCATTCGCAGCACTATACTTAACCTAGATTACACAAGACATGAAGTAAGGAGTACAAATATGAAAACAAACGGATATAAACATTACCTGAAAATACCTCATTTTAACACCCTCCTCATTTCATGTATTATGTGTCTTTGCTTAATTGCTACAAATAATAAATGAAATGTGAAATATATAACCTCCAAATCAATAATTTAAAGTACATATCTCACATATGATAATGTAAAACTTTTGAAATCTTCAGTTCCCTATGGTCATGGTTGACTCATCACTGTCAGATTAGGGTTCCTTGTGCGTGTCTGTAGCTGCATCCTTTTTCTCAGCTCCAGTCCTTTTCTTCGCTTGAGGAAATCCCACTGCTCCAGCTCCCTCCGTTGATTCAGCTCCAGCTCCTGCGCGGGCTCCTGCACCTGCTCCAGCTCCTGATGGGTCGGCTCCAGATTCAGTGGATGTGTAAGCTCTCATTGTGGATTTTCCAACCACTTTTCCATTTCTCATGAGAACTTGCTGACCCGTCTTTGCATCTTGTCCCACCACGTATTTACCGTGGAAGCAAGGGTCATCCGGGCTTGGTCCACACTGTTCACAGTTGGCTCTTTTGTACCCGGGGAGATATCCATGTTTCCCTGGGACGTATTGATCACTGTCAAATACTTGTCTTACCTTGTCCATGACAACAGCTCTCCATCTTTTTGTGGAACTTTCAGTTGAGTTCCCGGGATTCTGACCACTTGGCCCGGCAGCTGGATTTCTCTCTAAATCCGGAATGTCATCATCGTCGCTTGGATTGACATTACTTCTCCTTTGGCTGGCCGCGGCTAGTCGATTAGGTAGATTCTCCCTGAGAATTTTGTCTACTAAACCATCGTCAATGATCATCCCATGTTGGTCATCTATCCTGCCCACCATCTTAGCTGCAAGAAGTTCCAACTTAATTTGTTGCCTCCTTTCCTCTATTTGCTCTTTAGACCTGAACCGATTCTTAAACTCCCTCCTGAGAGCTAACTCCGTTTCAATCAACAAATGTGGAAGGCGGTTTTTGTCAGACACTTTCTGCTGATATTCTCCCTGTAGCTTTCTAGTCCAATCAACAATTTCCTTGAATTGCTCTTGATTCACACCGTCCCAGGTGCTCCACTTTGCAGCTACTAAGTCATTCAGCTCCTTGCACATTGCTCTGTCCCAATTATCCTTGATAATTTGCTGGAACTGTTTTGTCTGTGAAATGGATGGATTTCTTATCTTCATGAGCTCTTTTGTGTCTTTTAACGTAGCTTCTATGAAATCCGCACAATGTGAAGTTCCGTCCTCAAGGACTCTGTCTTCACCCAAGAGAGCACGTCTTTCTGAGATTCTAAATCTCTCGGCCTCTTCTCTTTGATAATTCCTGCGTGCAATACTGTCCCTCCTTGCTTGGAGTTCCATGCTCGCTCTTAAAGGTATCATTTCCGTGCGTTCAGTAATGTATTGGGAACCAGTTGCTCTTCTTGTCAGCCCTCTCCATACACCTTTCCTATACCATATCACGAAAATCATCCCTCCTATCAACACGGCCGCTCCTCCTGTCCAGAACCAGAACCAACTTTCAGAGTTGTTCTTAGTCCAATGGTACGGCTCAGGTAATTCGAGGGGTGGAAATTATTTCTCAATCTCATCCCAATTCATTTGGGGTGTGAGATGCCATTCAATCTTTTCCATTGTCAGAGGATCTTCCTGTTCATTGTACACCAATGACATCACCTGTCCCTTGTCATTTTATTGAGCGTAAAGGTAGCCGACAAAGGTAATGTGAAGACTTTATTGGGGCAGTGTACAATCCTATTGGTTCCCAGCGTGTAATTCATCCCGGGGCAATGGATGTAAAACTTTTGGTTGTAGGCTTTAACTTGAATAAAGTCTACTTCATCCCCATCTCTGCTTGCTACGCATCTCTGAGTTTTGAACATTCTACTTTCATTAGTAAATGTTGTGTCCTTGAGACATTCAGTGGATGCTGGGGCTAATAATCTTCCCTTTGGGTCTTTTGAAAGATTCACCCCATACAAGCAGTCATCGTCTATAGACATCAAGGCATTTTCTGGACCTATATATGTCAGACGACAAGTCCGTCCTCCCTCTTTGACCATTAAATCAAAAGGGTCTGCCTCTACTATAGTCAGATTCATATCAACAGTAGGCAGAATAAATTCCATAAACAATTTTTGTCCAAGCTTATCCATATGACATTTCTTTGGCTCAGCCAAATCAATTGGACACACTGTAGCACACGGCAATGTGAAGTTGAGGTATTCAAAAAATGCTGCATCCATGAGCTTTTTCCCCCATAGTCTCTTCATTTCCATTACCACACCTCTGCCTATCAATAAGCGTGAGGTTATGAATGAAACCAGATACTGAATTTCAATTGTCTTTTCAGTTCTTTCATTCACTTCTTTAATCAATTTATTCACAACTTGCCCCATCTTTTTTACTTCAAGATGTAGATTGTGGTAATTTCCAGAATTCGTGCCTACTTTAGCTTGTAAATTGTCCAGCGTCTTCTCAACTTCAGATTGAGAAAGCTCAAGCTGTTCAGTTTTGTGGATGGCCATTGTGCCAAATCCAACTCCAGCTGAGGCCATTGCAAAATCACAAGCATCGCAATTGCTGTGAAAATAAATCTTTTCGATCTCTCCAGAGCCATAGATTTATTAGACCTTGATACTAGCTGGTATTCCTGCTCAGGGCACATATCCTTGAGTTCACTCAGGAATAATTTTTGGTACTGCTGCTCACATTGCTCGATTGCTCTATCCGCCGCTGCCTTTACCAACCCTTCAGTGGGAAGTAGTTTACAGGGGGATACTAAACCGATTCTCAGATTAACAGCTGTGTACCCGACTATGGCTGGAAGACCCGTTTTCTGCCAAAGAACTGGACTACCGGTCTGAATCTTTTCACAAGATCCACTCAGTATTAGTCCAATTAGTGCAATAATGCAAAATAATGCATTAGTACTAGCACTCCATTTCCTTGTTGGGCCTGCAGATGCTTTCTTAGCATTTGCTCCCGTGCCAAATTCCTGCGCTGGGACTGCGGATGCTTCCATAGCATTTGCTCCCATCTTAAATTTTTTGGCTGGGACTGCGGGAGCTTTCTTGGCTTTCTTTTTAACAGTCCGCTTCACAACTTCTGCTGCTGGGACTATGGATGCTCTCATAGCTTTGGGTTGTACTTCTGCTGCTGCTGGTGCTGAGATTACTTTCATAGCATTCAGCTGTCGTTCTGCTGCTGGAAGTGCTGAGGCTCTCATAGCCTTCCGCCTTTCAATCTCTTCCCGGAGATCTTTCTCCTTAAGATTGAGCATCTTCACTTTTGTCTCAAAACTCTCCCTGGCTAGAAGCTTTGTCAATACATCAGCTACTAGCTTCCCGGTGTCAGTGTGAAACAATGTGGTCTGGTTTGTTTCCACCATTAGTCTTATGAAGTGATGACGCACGTCAATGTGCTTTGTCCTGTCATGATGGTCAGGATTCTTTGCTAAATCCATCGCTCCTTTATTGTCCATATGTATAGAGAATGGCAAGTTCCATTGCATAATCTTTATTTCGCAAAGAACATTCCTAAGCCAAATTCCCTCCTGACATGCAGTACTTAAAGCCACATATTCTGCCTCGCAAGAGGATTGTGCAATAGTACTCTGCCTGTTGGACCTCCAAGTCAGCGGATTCTCATTCAGCGTGAAGATTGTGCCTGACGTGGACCTTCTCTGTGCTTTATCTCCTGCATAGTCAGAGTCAGAGAAGCCGGCTAAGATTACATCAGTACTTTTCCTGTATCGAATTCCAACTTTCTTGGTTCTTACTAGATACAAAAGTACTTGTTTAGCGGCTTTCATATGCTTCGCACAGTAGTTTTTAAAATACCTACTTAATTTATTCACAGCGAATGCAACGTCAGGTCGCGTACACCGTGCAATAAATAGTAGAGCTCCCACTAACTCTTGAAATGGGAGTGAAGGGTCATGAACATCTATGAGTCTATCATGTTCGTCCTTCTCTGGCTCAAGGTCCTTGGTTGAACTCATTGGAATTACAGGCAAATTATGCTCATCTTCCCAACCAAACCTTTTGGCCACTTCGTCTATGTACTCTTCCTGTGTTATGTGGATGTAGTCTTTGGACCTGTATATTTCTAGTCCCAAGAATTTCTTTACATCCTCAGTCGCCTTCATTTTGAAACTTTCTTTCAAAGTTTTTATGAATGCGTCCAACTGAGATGAGTTTAAGCCTATCATTAGGCCATCATCCACATACAGAGTAATGAAAACAATGCCCATCTTTCCTTCAAACATGAATAGGCATGGATCGTATCTTGACTGCTCCGAGTTGACCTTCTTGGCCCGTCCTCGCTCTCACTGGGCTCTAATGGTTCATCCTCTAGCCTGTGTTTCTTCTTCCTCCCTGGAACCACCATTGGTTGATCCAAGTATGTGAGTCTGGGAGGGCCATATTGTTCTCCAATCTTGTCCTCTTCTTCCATCTCATCACTCCACAACTCTACAGGTGGGTCTAAGTCTCTGGACGTGCCCGGGCGTGACGTATCGATTTCCCTTTCATGAGGAGTTCGATCACCCGATTCTATAGTTTCCTCTCGGAAGTTGTCTAATTCCGCGTTTTCTGCATTAGCAAATTCATCGGCTAATTCCTCGTCTTCTGTCTCCACATCCTCGTGATTTATGACTTCCAAGTCACTGTCAGAGTCAGTGTTTATGACCAGAACGTCCTCCAGAATTTCACCTTCCTCAGACTGCTTGGCTTTCTCAGCCGCAGCCTTGGCAGCATCTTTTGCTAATTTCTCCGCTTGGGCCTTAGCCATTTGCTCAGTTTCCTGAGTCCAGTCTCTTTTATTTTCCTTGAAAATATCGTCAACTTTTCCAAGCGGGGTAGGCATTTTTGGAATCAATTCTTCAAAGAAATCCACATGCCTTGAGATAAAGTACTGTCTATCTCTGGGGTCCCACAATCTGTACTCTCTTGAGTCAGGGAAGGTTTCAACAAAAATCCCTTCACGGGTTTTTGTGGTCCATTTCCCATCAGAATCTACTATTCTGGCTGAAGCTCCACATCCGAATATTTTCATGTGGTATAAATTCGGAGGCTTCCCATGGAATAATTCGTATGGAGTCTTTTCTGTGTTGGTCGAGCTCAAGAGTCGGTTTAAGATGTAGACTGCATGGTTCACTGCATCTTCCCAGAAGCTTGAAGTGAGTCCGGCTTCCAACAACATGGCTCGTGCCATATTTCTAATTGTTTGGATCTCTCTCTCAATCTTGCCGTTAGTCTGAGAGCAGGCTGCGGCATTGTACTCAATAATAATTCCCTTATTATGGAGCCAGTCTTCCCATTCTTTGTTCTTAAACTCAGTTCCTCTGTCACTTCTCACTCGTCTAACCTTGTTAGGCGCGCACTGTGTATTGAAATAAGCAATTATTTCCTTCAAGTGCTTCATGACAGTAGCTGCTTCTTTATCCTTTAGGAATCGGCACATTCTCCAGCAGGATTTCGTGTCCTTAACTGTTAGTGCGTACTTATTCCCTTGATTACTTTTATCCACAGCGTACATAATGTCATAACAGAGTCGTTCACCAACTTTATGCACAAGACTCTCAACCTTTTGAGAGGGATAGGGCTGAAGTTTTGCCTTGGCCTTCTTGCACACAAGGCTGTTGTACGGGTCTTCAATGGAATTTTCATTTCCAATAAAAGCGGCTTTCTTCTGAATGGTCTTTTGCAGGTATGTCCAATTGACATGCCCCATTCTTTCGTGCCATCTTGCATCCATAAACATTTTCAACCCAAGAGCCCTCAGGTACTTTGGGAGCTTTTCTGCTGGTCGAAACATCATGATCTGGAGGCCGTCTTCTCCAAGTCTAGCCTGTAGACTCTCATGCCCTTTGCTGTTGAAAAACAGCGTCCTATCTGCATTACTGTGGCAGGTGTATCCTTCACGGAACATTGCCCTATGCGAGAACAGGTTGGAGCCTTCTAGGTAATAAAGCACTTTATGTATGTTTATTAGTTCCGACTTCCCAACCATGAAGGCTTCCAATGTGACTGTCCCTGTTCCAGGACAATCGGCCAAAGTATTAGTTGCTACTAATAATTTCTTTGGATGTGTGAATGGCTTGTACCAAGAGAAATATTTTCTTCTCCCACACAGATGAACATTTGTCCCACTGTCACTAATCCACACAAAGCTTTCTCTGCTTACTGTGTTCCTTGGATTCTATTTATTTGACAGGTATGACTTCATCATCATACTAGTGTAGTAAGTAGCAAATCCCTCATTGTACTTGAATTCCTCATTCACACACAAAGCTGTATTCTCATTAAGTTCCTCCACGAAACTTGGTGGCAGCTTTTCAGCATCGTAAGTACACAACGGACAGCTTTTCAGCATCGTAAGTACACAACGGACACGGACACTGTCGCAAGTCATCTACTTCTACGATTTACGAAGGCAAATCACGGTTTATAGCCCTTATCATAAAGGCTTTGTTGTCAAACCATTCTTCATCTTGGTCCACAAGACGAGCGTGATTAGCCGCGGCAGAGAAGGATCGAGACGTGTCAGCCTTCTTCTCATCTTGCCCCTTTTGCTCGTTTCCAGCTCCACTTCCTCCCTTGTTTTTCTTAAAACCTTTGGGGTGTGGGCATTGAGCTTTCCAGTGTCCTTTTTCATTACAATTATGACACTTGGTTTTGGCCTTCCTGGCTTCTATGTCTTTCACAGACTTTTCGCCATTGCCATTACCTTTCTGAAATTTCTTCTGAAATTTCCCTTTGCCTTTTCCGCCCTTGTTGGTATACAAGGCTACTGCGTTCTCAGGCTCTTCTTTAACTGTCTCCTTCAAGTCTTTAGCTGCATCATGGGTTCTGATGGCAGCTCTGAAGGCAGGTAAAGTTTGGTCCACCTCTTTGCGTTGTCTCCATGCCACGCAAAAAGACTCATAACGCTTGTCAGAGAGGTTTGCCATGACCCTGCTAATTAACTGTGCTTCCACCATAGGAATCCCGCACTTAGCTAGGCCACTCATAATGGAGCGAAGTCTCGTGACTTCTCCTGCTCCGTCCCTGGTCACTTGTCTTGGTTTATGGAACTCGTCCAGGAGTTTCTGTCCTGTTGCTACTTGTTCTCCACCAAAGTGATCCTCAAAGATCTTTGCCATTTCATGGGCAGTCTTTACGTCATCGACGTAACCTTTCATTTCATCGTCGAGGGTGGTGAACATAATCATTTGGACTGTCCAGTCTTTGGCAATCCATTCTTCTCTCGCCTCTCCTGCAGCTGCAGGACATTCACCGACAGTTCCGTCAAGGAACTCGATGAGTCCAGCCGAGCGAGTGTGACCTTCCACCTCCTTTTTCCACCTACGATAATGGTCCGCCGACTTCAAAGTTGTCATTCGACTCAAGTCGAACTTTGATGAGTACTTTTGATTTCTAGCTGTCATTTCAGGTTCCGTTTGCGTCTCAGTGTCTAGAATAATTGCGACGTATGGTTCTCCTGTCTCTGAATCTTCTTCATGAAGGCGCTGTGATTTAGTTTTGTTAATATTGTGACGTACCCCGTCATTTTATACACACCCTTATATCTTCACCCAAAATCCACGCATAAACCGCATTGGAAGCATCCAGAAGCTGCATTATGGCTTTAATTAGCTGAAGTTCCCCATTATTTCCCCAAGTAACAACGCGTCATTCTACAGCAAATGGAAATGCAAATCCACTTCGTCTCAACCCTGCAGAGTTAAGTGCGAATAGAAATGCATGGGAGAAAAATCGTACGAGTGGAACCTCAAATGAAAATGCATGGAAATGACGACAGGAGAAAAAAGCCGATGGGAAGGTGAGGAGAAGACAGAAAATACACAGAGGAAGAGAGGGATGAAAAAGGAGAGAACGAGAGCGTGGAGAGTACGCTTTTTCCCTATGCGGTGTAAAGTGTGAGTTCCGCATGGATTTGCCTACCTCCCGATTCTCCATAGAACACTACAGAGTTTTTCTCACGCTGCTCTCTACATCACTACATAGAGAATTTAAGTAATACACACGGCTATACACACAAGGGCGGCATGGCATCGCCATGTTACTTTTTCTCCATCAAAGTCGACATTAACTTGTTGTTGTTAGTCTAGAATTAATTAATTCTTAGTTATTTAACTGAGGTGTGATAGGTTAAGTGACTTGTGATGTAGATTAGTGTTCTAGTTCCTCTGTCCCTCTATGGCAGAATTCGTAAGGAGTTTTTGGAGGATTTTGTACTTTTAATCTATTTTCCCGTCACAATCTTTACTTGCAATTCGATTATCTCAGCTATAAAAATTATTGTTCATTTTTATTTTAAATTCGAGACCAAGAAAATTAGTGAATTTAAATTGTAATAATTTGGTGAATTGCTCTAGAAAATTAAATCTCTCCTAATTTGAATGTTAATTATTGTTGTTGTTGTTGTTTGTTGATTTTCAAGGGTAAATTGTATTTATTTTAACCTGCATCTTATTTACTAAAAGCTTCATCGTCTGGATGATGATGATGATGATTGTCGTCCTATATGTACGTTACATGTTGTACAAACGTAAAACGCAGCGTCCCGATTCAATTGGTTGTTTTTTTTACTGAAAGTTGCAAAGATTGTAAAGCAACGGCATAGCGGTTTTGGCAAAATGATTTTATGGGACAATTTTATTTTACTGAAAGTAGTGAAGTTTATTAAAAAAAGTAATCTTCTTATAAAGTAAGTTTGGTAGAAAAAAGTAATCTTATTACTATTATTTTTGCTAGAAAATAGCTTTCAAGTTACTTTGCAATACTGCTGCGCTGTTATCGGAAGCAGTTTGCAATATGTAATCACAAGGTCCTTGACAACAACACATCTGTAGTGTCTGTGGTCGGGGCTTTATTTCAGGAAAAATCTATTTGAAGTCTAACTTCAAATAGATTTTTCCTGAAATCGTATATCGTATTATTTCGCGGAAGCAGTTTTCTACCTACTGACACTTTTCTGCCAAACCTCTTATAAATGCGTAATCACTCTTTATAAAGAACTGGGCGAGCTTAAAAGAACTTTCCTATCCGCAATACCCCAACGAGCAATGCCGGGTGATGGCAAAATCCACGGGAAAAATCCTTACCCAAGGAGACACGGGACTACGGAAAGTTGCCAGATTTACACTCCATGGTCACGAACGACGCCACGGACCACGGGACACGTACCCATGGACTACGGGATTCGTGCCCACGGACCACGGGATACGTACCCACGGATCACGGGACACGTACCCACGGATCACGGGACACGTACCCACGGAGGCACGGGATAGGTACCTACGGAGGCACCGACCATCAACCTAACCTCTATGAATGAATTTTATTGTAGAAATTAAAATACTTTAGAAAAATTGTGTTTCAAGAAAAAAATACATAAGGTTAGGTTTCCAATCCCCGAAGCGAAATTATTCAAAAAACGTCAGGTTAGGTTGCAACCCCCAAATTAATGATTCATGATTCCAAATTCATGAGTTAGTGCGTCGTATGTACGG
>JAQFXU010005430.1:0-11690 GCA_034693705.1 Spatulosminthurus flaviceps | reverse complement strand
CCAAAATGATGTTATACTGTGTCAATTGGCAAATACCATAGCGGTATCAGTGAAAAATAAAGTTTTTCTTTCTCTCTTTATTACTTTTTTTGCGCTTCTTTGCAACTTTCAATAAAAAAATATCCAACAGAATCAGGACGTTGCTTTTTGCGCTTGACATTTAAAACACATACAGGACGACAATCACTATCATCATCATCCCTACCATGAAGCTTTCAGTAAATATGATAATACTAGGTCCTAAATATATCCTAGGATACGATCCCTCAGGAAATAACCTCTCTGGAGATAATCCCTCGACTAGCGGAAATAATCCCTCGCATATAGTACTAACCATTGCTAAGCAAGTCACGGTAACAATTTTTTCATATCAAGGCAATACATTCCGCTGGCATCAAATGGTGGCATATCAATGGAAACAGTGACACTATAGTAGAATTATAGCTCATTGTTACGAAACGGAAAAAATAAACTTATGCAAGTTAGTTTCTGCTGAAGGTTCTGCAAATAGGCTACCTTTTAGAGAAAAATCGCCTTATTTTACTGGGCTATTTCAAGGCAATATTGAGCTTAACCTTAATTAAATCCTTAATTAAATCAATCATTTTCTCAGATTGGGACACAACCTTAAGAGAATCATTTTTCTGAGATAAAGACCTGACCTAACCTAACCTTAATTAAAATAATAATTTTTCTGAGATTGAGACCTAGCCTAACCTTGTTAAATGAATCATTTTACTTAGTTTGGGATCTATACCTAACCTTAATTAAATGGATCATTTTACTAAGTTTGGGACCTAACTTAACCTTAGTTAAATGAATCATTTTACTAATTTTGGGACCTAAGCTAACCGTAATTAAATGAATAGTTTTACAATGTGTGGGACCTAACTTAACCTTAATTAAATGAAGCAGTTTACTAAGTTTGGGACCTAACCTAACCTTATTCAAATAAACCATTTTTGTAAGATTGCAATTGGTACCTACATAATCTTAATTAAACAAAATCCCGAAGTGTCGTTTACTATTATTGACAGTAAATAACTGACGAATTATGAGTTTGACTAGTACAGAATTGCCCAGATTGAAATCGGCGAGTCAACATATGGCCCATACCTATATATAGCCCTATTCAAATCGGTGCTTGAGCTATGAGTCAAGTTCATGTACAACTAAAGTCCACATATTGGATCATTAAAAGGAAATCCTACTATGTAATATATATATAAGATTTATTCGACTGTTCATAGCTAGCAGCCCTTACAATCAGTAACATCAGTATCGAATTCTAATAATGGCCACCCCGAACTAACCGAATTACCACACAAACCGAATTACTATTTTTTCTTTAAATTGTAATGTAGAAAATTAGATTCTACCTGTTGTTAGTTTGAATGCTACGTTTAAATAATGTCATTCAGGGAACTCACCATGAGTCACAGGGAGTATAACGTATGAATACTACCTATACTGCGTCGGCGGCACGACTACGCCAGGTATTTCTGGGAATTGCATGCAAAAGTGTTACCATGATAAATTGTCGTCATAGCAATTTCTATTTAATAATGGTATGGGAGGGAATATTTCCGTTTTAGGAGGGATTATATCCCGAGGGATTTTGTCGGAGAGAATTTTTCCGGAGGGATAATGGTCCGAGGGATTGTATCCGAACATGTAATATATTGTTCACACTGTAACCTGCCAAACAAAGGTACAAATACAATGCCTTTTTTAGCATAACAAATAGAAAAAATAAGATCTTTGCCTGAACAACCTCAACCTCAGAGAGTTTCCATCATGTACAGAATCTACGGCGATTTCAAGTCTTAATTTTTATTTCCTTCCTTTTTTGGTCTTGCTTCCTTTTTGTTACAGGGGTAGATACATTTAAAACAATAAATCTTGAAAATATAAATTGAACAAGGCTTACTACTACACTTGGAGACTTGATCTTAATATTCTCTGTGTATTGAAAGCAAAATTAAATCCACTTAAATTTCTACAATATTTTCCAACCTATGATTCCCACTTATACTTAATGATTTTTGAGTAGTATTTAAGGGTAGCCTTCGTGGTATGTCTCTTAACCATTTCTATAATTCATTTCTACGATTTTTATTTACAGTACAGCACCTTACAGGATATGTATAGGATGATTTCGTAAGGCGTGAAGACGTGTGTAAAACACACATGTACATATGCTGACATACGTGCACACAGACCGATTTTTTTAATGAAAGCAAGTAACTGGAAGAAACATTTCCTCGAAAACTGCCGATGTCATGGCAAAGACGACTCATACACTGCCTTTGTGAATTCAACTGCTATGTAGTTACAGTAGCCTTGTCAATTCTTACAGCGTGGCCTATTATGCAGCGCAAAATACTCTACAAAAGCCACAAAATGAGAGGAAACCTTGAAAGACAAGAGTTCTTTCGATGGATACCCACGGCTTTTAAAAATACACTATAACATTGTAACCCTATGCATAAACATTTGCTACAAAGGACGCGTATACTGTCATGTTACAAGTACAAATATGGATTTGTACTTAACTTAAGGTATACACTTAAGTTTGGAAATGTAAGCTTTGCAGCAGAGGAGATAATCATACAACTACTATAGATGCCAAAACTTACGAGGTCTATCATCATCTTTGTCATCCTTCCCACCCGGTTTGTGATGCCTATGACGTCTATGATGAGATCTTCTTCGATGACCGCCATTGAGACTTCCTGCTCCAGGAACGTGTACTCCCACATAGACCGTATGAGCTCTATGACCTGTGCGTCAAAAATACACTAACTCATTAAATTTGTTGTACTTCCAAAAAACTTAATTATTACCGAGCTAATCACATATTATCCTTATCAGTAAACACAGAACCATCGCATTTTTGCCAGCCCGTACAACCACACATAAAAACTAATACATTCAAGTACACTTAAGTATACATACATACATAATCAATGTGAAGCTTTTAGCTCTCGCGAATCTTTCATCACCAACTTCCTTTTGAATGCAGTCATGCAGAGTCCACTCAAAGCAAGAACCCACACCGTACATAATGGTACTCCATTCCAGCACGTACGAAAAATAAAAAATACCCAACAAACACAAATACACATACACAAATGCCATCAAAAGGAGTAGATAGTTTCTTCGAAGGACAGAGGATTTCATAAAATCTCTTGGCAAATCATGCATGAATAATGTAAGCTTCCTCACATAAATTCGGATTAACTCAACCCCTGACGCCTAACTTTCTCCCCAATATTTGAAAATAGTTATTTTTATTTGTTTGTTCTACATTGAATATATCATTAGAATTTTTATTAAATCACGTTCCTCTGATTAGCATGAAATATTTTTTTTGAATATATCTAACTCTTCAATTTTGGAGGCTTGTCTGAAGGCTAATTGACACATCTCATTACAATCTTCCACTGCTGACATTCTACTATGTAATCGACACTATCGACAGTCAATTGAATTTACATGTTTTAAAATTCTCATGGGATAATGTATAAACTGAGTTGAGAAAAAAACATAGATAGAATACAATTCTGAGATAATATCCCCACAAATTAGTTTACATAGACAGCCAGGACGTCAGGAGTGTAAGTCAACAACGGTGGCCGAATTAGAACAGACTAAACCGTAGGGTGATACTGATTATACGCTACTGTTAGCGTCATTCAAAATAAGCTTGAAAAGCAAAAATAATTAAAATATTAAGTAAGATTAGTAAACATAAAACTAATGACTTTTAACAGTAATCCACTGAATTTCTGCTGCACAAACATGGCAGACTAAAGGATATTAGCAAATGATTGATTCATTCAAAACCGCATGCCATAATTCCAATATAAATACGAATCTGTAAAATCCCGAGGAAATAATCTGATGAAATCCTGTCGGCGTCGGCAGCAATTCGCTATTCACTATCGTCAATTCATCAATCAATCAGTGCTTACTCGGGTACTTTGTAGTACTTACTTGTATTGTATGTACTCCGGGTACATACAATAAAATCTGACGTCGGAAAACCTCGCTAGAATTACCATTTTGTTGAAGATATAAATGCAAAAAATCGATTAACTTCAAAGAAATCAATATAGGACAAGAGCATCTACCTTGCTTTTGCGCCTCATTGTTTTTCAATTGCATTTGAAATGGTTACGTATACGTTATGTATAGTTATATTTCAGTTCTGATATATGAACTGATAGATAGAGATGTGGTAAGTACAGCTATGAGTTCTGTTGCGAGGAGGCGGATTGGATTGGAATGTATTCAAAACCTATGACTGACTGAGTGAGAAAAGTAAAGTACTTCTTTCAAAGCAATGAAACTTTCCTCCACAAAACTTTGCTCATATAAATTCATAATAGTAGTTAGTTACAAAGTTACGTTAAAGTTGATCTAAAGCTCACAGCTTTTGTTTGCCCAAGCAGTACTAGTTCGGTGGAAAGCATACTATGCATTTGAACAAACCTGCTAGACTAGAAAGCGTATACACCGAATGACCCAGAGTTAGACAAGATCTGTCTCTTCTGGTACATAATTTTGTTATTTATGTATACAACATATTCTAGTCTATACACGAGGAGTTTATACCGAAAAACAAATGTACGCTAGAATTTTAGGTCACTTTAATAAGTTGAAAAAATAGCAGCAGTTGTATAAACAGAGTTGGCCGATCTCGTTAATCGTACACGAGACAATATGTCCCCCCTTCTCGTAAACAGCGAGAATTGAGATATTTGTTAGAAAAGGGGTATCGTTTTGGAGGTGTCTTCTTACGCTAGAGAACAAGTCTTGTTCCCTAACGAGAATGTTCGAGCCGTCCTCATTGGTCCGAGCTCGATCGGCGGGAAAAAGAACAATGGAAATTTTTGTCTCGCTCCCCACAAGACTAACCTTATGTTCGTACAATATTTTTGCTCTAAGAAGACAAAAAGACACAGCTCGGTAATCCAAAGACACGTCACAATTTTTGTCTCGTGTACGATTAACGAGATCGGCCAACTCTGTGTATAAATAGCACTTTAATGTACCGCTATTGCGCGTTAACCTGTCTCTAATTCTCAGGAAATTATCCCCTCTATAGAAAAATACACCCTTGCCCTATCTTTTGGTATAAGGATTTCTTAGATCGCCTCCTTGGAATTTAAATTTCAACAGTTTTAAATCAGCAATAATTTGATTAACTGAAACTTGGCTTTCGCATTTGGTTTGTTATTTTTCACACAACTGTGTGTCTAAATGAATCTATGTACTGCCTCAGGCAGGGAACGGAGCGATCAGTTGTTCAGCTACTTAAACGCCTTCACTGCATAACGCATACTTATTTGTTATGACCCCTAATGTTAGTTTCCTTTGTGACAGAATTTTTGCAGAATTTATTGTATTAATATGAAACACTTTGGAGTGCCTTGTCACTGGCTGTGAGGTATGGACCATTTCTGTTTTTCGGATTTTTTCAAAATTCAACGTTCACATTTTTCTCACTGGTAGAGGGCAGCACTCTCAAATTCCCGTAACGGCATCATGCCGGCCTCTCCTTATAACACAAACTATAACAAGAATTTAAACGAATCTGCTATCCAGCAGGCGCCACGCGTATACTTGTACCAATAAACCCTCGCAGTCACAGCCGATCCCAGAGCAACCTCAATCGAAACTTGTCTCGTGCAAAACTTTTGAACCAGAGCGAATTTTAGCAAGTATGAATTAAGACGACAGATTTGCATGTAAAATTGTACTGCACTTTTTTTATCTGTTTATATCATAATTCAACCTATTTCAAATGTTTTGCAGGACTGAGACCGTCAACTCATAGGGACTTAAAAAGGTATCATCACATAACTTGCGTCAGGATACAATGGACATGGGGTAATATAGAATGGGCCACGTACAAACTGCTTTATGAGAAAAACTGCATGCGTTTATAAACGATACTGACAACGACTTTTAGAATCCAACCTACGCTACCCTACCACGACGAGTGATAATTTTCAGGTCAAACGAAGTACCATGTGGCAAACGGAGAAGCGAATAAAGAAAGCATGCAAAAAGTACACTGAATAAACAAAGCGACGCCTGAGCCATGCAGGAGTAGCAGGAACTGATCCATATGCACCTCAACATGCATAAACGAACTTGTTGATGATTTCAAACCAAGTTATCAAAAACTAGAAGTTTACGATAATTTCTTCAAAAACATTATGTTAAATGGTGAATGAGTTTTATAGTTGCACTATTCCACTCCCTGTACAATAACCTAAATATTCGCAAAGCAGGAGTTGCAGGAGTTGAACTTTTGATGTTTTTGTACTAAACTATTGTTGTTCAGGGCGAATATATGTATAAGCTTACAGCAATTTTTGTTGCACCTTTATATTTTTTTCACACGTATCGAAACAAACCATAAATTATTGCATAACCCAATATGCAAATCCGAGCACTTCATACATCATTCATTCATGTTTCATGCGCGTGTGAGGAATTACTAGGATCAAACGGCATACGAGGAAATGCGATTCGCTACATATGCACACATTAAACGGGTGAATTTTAAAAAAAGTTGTTTGCCTTCGAAATCCTTTTCGGAGAAGGACTGGTGCGTTTGATGAGCGCCTGGATCTTTGGGTGCTTCCTCATCCACGGATGCTCGCTCCATCACCGTTGATGATCTGTGTAAAAAAACAAAGTCGTTATTTTTCTGCAATTTACTTTCACGAAACTCTCCTCGCCATATTATTGACGGTTGCAAAAACTAATTTCATTCCGTGGAAAATCTATCACAGTTTCCAAGAATGAAGCATACCTAACATAAATTTTATTCTACCAGGGAAGTGAAAGAACTATGCTGGCGACACCATGACGACACCCTCACTTTTCCGATTAAAATTACAAAAGCTATCACAAAACCCACGGTAGGAAATCTCTATGAATTAGGGAGGTTGAAGGCCATGCTCAAGATTCAGTGTGAGAATTTTCCTTCACAAGAATAAGTACGAAAACTATACACTAGCTTCAAGGTAAGTATGCATTGATGCTTGACTTCCCAATGGTCTACACCTCAGGAGATTAGCACCACCTTAGAACCAACGTCAAATTTATACCTTCACTTCACGCATTACAAGCTGATACAAGATTAGGATGAATGTACATTTTAGGAGGAACGTACCCAAAGTCAGAGCAGAGAGATGAGCTAAGTCCTGCCTTTACCTTCTAAAAATACAGCTGGGAGCGTAAGTACTTATCCTAATTTAACTAAAAAAATTTATTCCAAAACTGTGAAAAAACTGTACACCAAAAAACCTTCCCAACCAAAGCCTTTCTCCTCTATCTGGATCAAGTTGTAATGTAACAATATTTTTATTAAATATTTAAACCTGGAATACGCCCTGCCCGGCTGTGACTGTGGCTTTGAGCAGTGTTTCAACAACTTAAATCAACTAAAAACTCCACTTGTTAAAGTCAACTATCACATGAGCAATTCCATTATATGTAAACCTATTTTTCCCCCACTTCTTCCTTAATATTCGGTACAGCTCTTTGAATCCTTTAAATTAGCCGAACAACATTACCCTAACCACAAGATAAATTAATTATAACCATTATGACAAACTGCAACATTTTCCTTATTACTTTACCCATTAATAAAAATTGCCGAATGGCCAATACTTTGAACTATCAACATGTGCCCATCCACACTAAAATTCTTCAAATACATCTAATATTTCATAAGAATGCATCACCGAAAATCATGCCTAAAAATACATCCTTTAAAAACCAACGAATAGCACTTAAAGTTCACTCCTAATGGAAAAAAGGTCCTCAAACATTCCAAAATATTTTACGCCCTTCAAATTAATTCACTGTCCGGGTTCCCGCAAATCCTCAACTAAATACAGAGAAAAATATATAAACGAAATATTTTAATTGTGCGTTACGTCCTTTGGACAGAAATGTCATTTACGTTTGATGATGTCACACAGAGAGGAACTTTATACTTCAAATATAAGTACATACAGTTTAAACGTCTGTGGGTAATTTTAGCAACACTTTGCAATTTGCAGCTGGGATCTCTCAATATGCAAATACATAACTTTTTTGTAAGTTATAAAAACATGCATACCATGCACTTGTCAATGCTCCATGTTCCTGTTCACAGTCACAATTCAGCAAGAGGTCATTTGCACCATGAACTCAACAAGTTCAGTTTCACACGTTTTAAAACAATAATAAATTACAAATTGTCAATTTGTCAATTTAAATACTAATATCAACTTGAGCAATACAATTTGTGCAAAAAATCCATCCAAAGTCCTCGTTGTACCGATAATCCAATCAAACATGTCTAAAATACTATGTAATTTTACATATACAGTTAGGAAGTAGACTTAAAGAAATTTAGCCGGTTAAAAAAATTTATATGTAAAAAAAATAGTGAAAGATCCGTTTCCAGACTCAAACTAAATATAATTACCCTAACCTGATCCTTATTGCTAATAAGCTTACACCTATAAACACGGTCACTGGTGAACGGATCTGGTCACTGTTTCTTGTCGATGATATACTTACAAGGACTAGTTTTTAGTTAAAATTAGTATATATACTCATGAAGATGATGATGTGAGCCAGAGTTCTGGTTAATAACTGCTGACTATATTTATTAGTACACTGGTTCATAACTAGCACGTCAAGTAGAGAGCAATCGCTTAAGTATGGCAAACTCAATGCTTTTTTCCCCCTTTTATTTTCTGCTTCCACATAACCTGACACTCGCAACTTTCAAGACCTAAAGCCGGCATGTATTTTATATGTATACGCACACTTGCATACAATCCTTAACTCTAAGAGTACTCTATGCTTTTTACTACCATTCAACTTTCGCTTCCAACTCTACTCATACCTGCAAAAGACAAGAGATGAGACTACCTTTATAGTTTTCAACGTCAAAGTACTTACTTATATATACTTATACATATAGAATAGATAAATACAATGTAAATCAATTCTGATTAAATTCAACTTTAAGTAAGTCTGATTCACCGCATTGAGTGAGCTTGCAAATGTTTCCCATGCTATTTATAACCGGTTGGGTTTTTTAATGTAAGCAAGTGCAGAAGTAAGTACAAGCATGAAAAAGTAGAAGTAAGACAATGTGAACGAATGTCGCTCCCGTCATATTTAATTCTGTTTTGACACTGTGAACTGGAATTCCAATTTAACAATATAATCTGGCGTTGACGGCAACATTAACATGGAAAAGCTTGATTTGAATATATTGCGTAAATTGCAGGTAACAAAAGCTGTAGAAATCACTACTCGGGCGCTTGGCTACTTAAATTAAAGTTTAATTCACTGCCAATCATTTTTATTGTTTCAATAGCGGATTCAATGGAAGATGATATTTTTGTATAGTGGTGGGTTGGTTTTAGTTAAAAATATGTAGGTGATTATGTATAGACGCGATTTGGACGTTCGTTGGCTGAATTTCAAACTTGAGAAAGTAAAATAGAGATGATTTTTAAGATATTCGGAAGGTACAAGCTACTAAATTCTAAAGAAGTTTACAATTAGTAGCTCTCTCACTTCTCCAGTACCAAATCAGTGGAAAATGCCTTGAAAGAACTTCAGCAGAGGTAGAATATTTTGGACTTGGGGCCACCAATTATGATTCTTTATGAAATTTAACAAAGAGAGAAAGCAAATATCTACAACTAGCCTCTCAATGAGGCTTGCCAAATGACACAGTAACAATATTAGACATGTTTTAAACAAGGTATTGATGATTTTTAAGTAACATATTTTATGGTTTGTATAAATGGTTATATATCAATGGTTATGTATAATTTTGCATGAGCCTCTAATCGCCGCAATCCCTACTTCATTTCTACAACAAACGCAATTACTACATTACTTCGTATGTTTATTTTACTTTCTCTTTCCAAAGAATGTAAAGCCAAAATTTTTGTCTTTAAAGTTCCGTGAAAACGTAAGCCACGAGAGAGAAGTTAAAAATGAAAAGATCGAATGTAGGGATTTATTACTGATAATAAAAATAATGTTTCAAAAGACACAATACAATTGAAGGAAAGGATGTGAAAAGCTATGAATGAAGATAAAGCTGTCCTCGTTATATTTTGGTATGAGTCCACTAATATTGTAAGTCCTTTTTAGAAGAGAATTCTAAGTGGCTGGATAAAAGGAGAAAAATATGTAATCCTTACGTAATTTCCGTTTTGTTCCCAGCATAATAATAAATTCAAAGGGAGAATCATGGTTAGGATAGTTTATTTCAGGATTTTTATGATGAAGTTCTGAAGAACGTGAGCTGAGAGAAAAGGAAGATACGTCTAAAATCCTGAGAGTCAAGTATTTTTTTTGTTTCCAGCCCCCAACCATGGAGTATCAAAGCTCTCAAACCAAATGAGCTTATATATATAATTTTTTGCAGGGAAATGTCTATGTAAGCAAAAGATGGGAAGTAGGGCAACTTTTCAGAGAGATCTAAATGAAAATCAAAGATTGGCGAAACCAGACAATATGTAATAGTATTCCTTACAAGTGACTACAAAGAGGACGGGGAAAAATTATGTTTGAAAGGTTGAAGGAATCTTGTCTAAATTATTTTCGCTCAACCACTACTACCCTTCCTACCTTCAGCTTCAGCATATAATACGCTTATTGTATATTGTTCTCTTAAGAGTCACAGTTTCATACATGCTATTACTACAACCTGAATTTGTAAATTCAGGCAAGCAGAAAATTGCCAGGCCTAATACAGTAGTAGGTTTCTGGTATTCCGTAGTGCAATATGGAGGAAGAGTACCATTATATAAAGGAAACTCCAGTTCCCAGGAGTAGCTCTTCAACTAGCTCTCTTCGATCGATACTTTTTGCCCGGGTATGTATATTTAATGACCCCACACGTAAGTTGGAATTTTTGTATCGATAAATTACTTTTTAATTATACCGATATTACCCGTCACCGGTCACCCTCATCAGCAAAATTACTCTATATCGCGACCTTTCAGAAAGGGTGTTATAGCAAAATAATTCAATTCAGCTATGTAACTGCAAATTGGGGACCGATTGGGGTTACAAAAATGTAGATTGTCGGGGACAAAAGCAGCATATTTCGTTGTTTTTGGCCAGGATTTATTGAAAATGTTCGCGCTACTTTTATGCTATTTTTGTATGACGTCTTACATAAAAATTTGGTATTCACCCAGTCCTGCTTCTGAGTTTTGGCGACCGTATCAAACACTTCCAGATCCTACAGGGTACATAGTCAATAAAAAATTTCTGTATACCTCTGTGATAACTTACATAAAACGTTTCTCCCATCACATATATTATTGATATAAAATAACAAATCATAAAGCTACGCCTCCTTCTAATCTATTTGTTAAAAAACGTAATCCGATTACGTATTGCGAGTTCCTTGAATTTTTACACTACGACAGCTCTGGGTATGTAGCTGTTGAAATTCCTATATCTTTGCGTTACTAGGGTTACAGTAACAGTGCAGTAACTGGGTCACTACTACTCATTGATAATTACCAGACTTTTGGTACTGAACCAGACACAATAAGTTAATATGTACAGTTTAACTGAATTAACAAGCAACTGATTTTGTCAACAACGACATTCATTTTTTATCACCCTAA
>JAQFXU010005429.1:0-11690 GCA_034693705.1 Spatulosminthurus flaviceps | reverse complement strand
TTGGCTATATTTTGACTGAGTTTCTTAACAACATTGTATGTATTACCGATATTACGGTCTTGGCCGGCTTATCGATACTAAAACGGTCTCTCGATAAACCGGCCAAATTTCGTGTCCCCCTGAAGGACCAGTTTAAAGGGTTTTTACTTTATACCGTGCCCAACATATGGACCAATGTAACCTCCCATACAAGGTAAATTTTCACCGATGTAGCTTTTGAAGCAACCAAAATTTTGAACGATGTTGCAACTGATGGTGCAACCTAAGCTTTGTCAAATGTTATTGTTTTTATTCCAATCGGACCGTAATCTTTACCGATGCTCGGTAAAATTTTCGAAACCAAAAGAAAACTTGATAGATTTTCCTGAAATATTTCCCGTTACCACCCAAGTCTTAAAAAAGCAGCGGAAATACTAAAAAATTGGATCGGGCGAGGTGATATAATTGTTGACTACAGGAATGGACAAAATTTTCCACAGTGCTCAAAATTTCAATTAATGTCAGTGCAATGTGTCAAAAAAGAACTCAGCCGTTATGAGACTTAAATTATTTTCAAATACGACCAAAATGTCTAGCAACGAAATGTCCTTACAATATTGCAATACTAATAAAAATAATCATATTAATATTTCACTTGTTTTTCAAATGCGACTGTAACATCAACCCATCTGCATTGGTGGAGAGTACATATATTTAATAATTAATTCACTATATGTGCGAAGGTTTTAGAGTACTCATGTTCAAGGTGAGGTAGTGAAGGATGAATGTATACGAACAGAGCCAGTGACACTATTTATTAATGAGTCGACAAGACTAATGTTTGCCCATAACGAGCGCACGACCTTAGATATTGTCCGTTAACATTTCTCTCCCCTCATACATACACACGCACACGGTACGAATAAAAGTATAAGCTCCGTAATATTTTTATTTAAAAATGTTGGTAAAAATAATACAAACAGTTTCTAAAAGTATCTAAAGGCTTAGACAAGAACACACAAATTACCATTACACATAATCGGTGTTCCCTTTAAACAAGAAGTATGTCGTCGGCGAAAGTCCAAAAGGAGCTATATGCAGAATTCGCTTAACCGGGAATTAGTATGTACTACAATGTATAAGCGAGCTCTGCATATAGCTCCTTTTGGACTTTCGTCGACGATGTATTATACTTGCAACTAAACCAATGTTCATCAAAACCTATACACACAGAACCAGAGACGGGCAAATGACCATCCCACCAGATTGATTGCATCTAGAGTTTGGCAAATAACCTCCCGATCAGCTAATATGCGAATGCCGCCATTGCCTTCTATGCACAATAGATAAGCATCTTAAATGCCCTTCATCCAAAGCGAAGGCGTCAGACCCACCCTGTACTTAGCACAGCTAGTTGAAAAATCGGTCATTTAATCATTACCTACAAGTATTACAAAAACAAGTTCAGATTAGATGAAAAGACGTTCCACGTAATGACAAGTATCATGTTATTATCTCAAATTCCTTGAAGAGGTATCAGATTTAGATCACCGTCCAGGGAAGAATCAGTACACAACCAATTTGATAACAGGAAGCCTACCTGAAGTTTCTCAGACTAAACGCTTCATACTCATTACTTTATCCATACATTAAATAAAATAAGCTCGTGTTTCCATGTTCAGTCGCCCATAAAAGTAAAATATATACAATTTTTCAAGCTTTTTATATAATAAGTAATGTTAATACTTTCTACGTGAATCGTATTTTTAATTTTTGGAAAGTGTCACTGCTTTTGTCATTTTATTTATAAAAGGTCAGCGAACTCGTAGCTCAAAAATAATGAAAAAAGTACTTAGACATTTAAGAGACATGAGTATCATTTACAATGAACTATCAGACCACATGCTAGTTCAAATTATTCTGACAGGAAAGGAACCCCAGAATATTAACGTTAAGATGTGTAACAAGATTCATTGGGACAACACTAAGTCTCAAGATTTTAACACAAAATTGTATAATTTGCTTAATTGGTCAGACAAAAATAAATGTAACATTGCTTTCTTTAACGAATGTGTGTATGCCGCAGCCAAATTGTTAGGCATGACATGTAAGGCCTCACAAAGTGTGAATGACACCAACGGGACAAAATGGTTTGACTCGGAATGTACGAAGAGTAAACAAGAGATGAAAAAATCCCCGACAATCCTTCGAAAGTCAACGGGAAGTGAAACAGATAGTCACTTTAAAATGAAACTTACAAGATACCACGCTTGCAAGTTAGAATTCAGCAAAATTTGCAACAAGAAGCGGGAAGATTTTTATAATAAAATAAGGAATGATATCAATACCTAAAAAACTCTACTGAATTTTGGAAAGCCATTGACAACTTTCGACCTAGCAAATACAAACATATCAAAAATAAAATTGACGTAAAAAGCTTGGAGAAACATTTTAAATCAATATTTGAAAAGAAGAACAGCAACGCTTCCGAGGAGGTAATTAGCAGTGTTGAATCGGATAGCATTCTGGATAGCAATATCACTCATCAGGAACTAAAAATGGCAATCAAGACACTTGCCAGAAACAAGGCTATAGGGACAGATGGGATTCCGAATGAATTATACAAATGTTTAGAAGAATACAATTTGCCGTTTCTAGTGTCATCACTTAATATAATCAAACTAGGGATACCTGAATACTGGGATGAAATTATAACTATTCCAATACACAAAAAAGACAAAATAAATGTGTGCAAGAATTATAGACCTATAAGCCTACTTAATACAATTGCTAAACTTTTCACAAGTGTACTCTCCAACAGAATGGCAACTTTCTGCTCAATTAATAACATTTTATCCGAAAATCAGGCAGCCTACAGAAAAGGAAGGGGATGCCCTGAGCATCTTTTCACGATTGTGTTATCTCAAAGAGACTCAATCAAAAAGGCAAGGTTATCCCCACTCTTTGTAGAATTATCCCAGGCCTTTGATTCAATTACACATGACAAACTCGGGAGTACTCTGGAGGTATAAGTTCAGCCTCAAGAGAATTCAAGAACTGTATAACTTGGCGAAAACAAAAATTCGAACAAATGAGAATTATACAGAATACATTCGGATTCTCACGGGTGTCCAGCAAGGAGAAGCTTTGTCACCCACACTTTTTAACCTATATATTGATAAAATTGTCTTTTTTAATACAGTGCAAGGTTACAATGATAAAGATGATTATGACCGAAATACTAGTCTTAATGTATGCGGATGATATGATTTTAATGGCAACGACATTGGGGAAGCAGCAGAAGCAAATATCTACTATAGAAACAATTCTTCGATGACAACAATCTCAAAGTAAATCTGGGGAAGGTTGTCTTTTTTAGGAAGGGCCACCAAATGAGAGCAGGCGAAACGTTTTTCTGGCACCACTTCGTAACCAAAGCAAAGCAAGCTCAAACACACCTCGTTCAACTCATATACAAGACACACCTCTAATATTCAAGTAAGCCTTAAACGTTTCAACTCGTTAGTAAGATCAATCTTACTCTACTGTGCCCCAATCTGGTCAACTGAATACCTACCAGAACTAGAAGCGTTCCAAACCAAATTTCTACGAAAACTATGCAACGTTACAGCCCTGACACCAGGTTACATACTCCGACTGGAGACAAACTACCCTCAAATTCATATGGGGACTCTACAACAAGCCACAGGAAGCTCTAAGTAGAATTTGTCTTGAGGAACAGGTGAATGCAGGTAACAGAGAGTTCTGTTGGTGGACGGGAGTGAAAACCTTATTCCAAGAAGCAAACTTAGAGGAAGAGTTCAAAAACCTCAGTAGAGAATACCTCATCACGAACCATTCAACACTTCTAGGAAAATATAACCAATGGCTTATAAATGAAGGCGTTTAGAGCATGATGACCTTAAACAACTTGGTACACTTCAGAAAGATAAAGACTAAGGTAGGGATGAGTGACTTCTACAATACAAATCTGAGCTGAATGTGGTTAAACTAAATCAAAATTTGGAGTACCCTACATCTGTATTAAAGGAACGTATCTGTTAACTCCTCACGTTGGAATTAATAATAAAATGGATTCGAGCCTAACCCAGCAAAATGCCAGGATTAACTTTTCGCTACGAAGGAACAGTTTCCCAAATGGAAGCAATAATATTTCTCTAGTTTCCCCAATATAGTAGCCCGAGTATGTTTAGGAGCCTTGCATCCCCCAGATGTGAACAAATAAACTCGAGTTACCAAAGAAAATTAAGAGAAAACAAAGTAAAATGAGAATTTTATTGAAGGTAGTACGATAGGTGTTGTGTCGTTCACATACAATAAGATTCCGATGATATTCCTATCAACAATATCAAATAACATTAAAAGTCGCATTTAAATTACATAAAAATACAATTAAACCAATGATTTAAGTCTATTACTCCTACAAACTACATAAACTCATACATATGTCATCTTACATCTAAACCCTATGCCTAAACACTACACATAAGAATTCTTGAATTTCTGGGTCGCTGAAATCCACCATTTCAGAATCGTTTCCAAGCTCCTGCAATTCTCATGAAAACATCAAACTGACATTCCAGGGTGAAAGAGAACCCTTTTTCAGGGGTAGTTGACCGAGGCACATTTTCATCTTCATGTCCCTTGCATGTCCAATTATGAGGTCAAACATGGGTCGAAATTGCGTTCCCAGGATACTCAACACTGGACCCTCCCTCGGCCCAGTCTTTACCATGATAATACATACCTACAAACTGGCAGGATTTAGGCTACCAGTCTAACTTCTAACAATCATTCAGTTTTAATAGCCAATGTAACGAACCCTATTTTCCCTATGAATTAGTAGTTATAGCAACAAAATACAATATTTATTCCCTCCGTAGCCCACCTATTTAACTTATGACTACAAATCAACAAAACGTAATACAACCATCTTTATTTATTCCTGGTGGGGACGGAACAGTATTTTAATCTAAAGGGAATGTCAAAATATTGAAAACTAGAAAAAACAAGCAATTGCGAAATATGTAACATTCAAGAGACCGAAGAAATCCTTGTGCAATATCTCACAGCAGGGAGAAATTCAAACTAAAACCTCAGTCACCATTTTAAAAATCTTGTAGCTAAGCAGATCAATGTTCTGTGGTAAAAAGTTCAATTTTAATTCAACAAATAATCCCAGAAATTAACTATAAATAATTTGATACAGATCCTGGTGTACTCATTAATTCGGCTGGTATGTCTAATTGTAGTTCCACTGATAATAATATTTATTATTACATAAAAATAACATGAAGTATATAACCCATGACTTGCAGTACAGTTTGTATGCATACATAAATCCTTTGACATGATAACTTGACAAAAATTATATAAACGATAATTGTATTTTATTTTTGAAGTCGGACGAAGAGAAAATAAACGAAACCGGTCACATAAGCCCGAAAAATTAAAAACAAGAAACTGGCGTTTTTTATTCTTGGTGAATGTGGATTTTCTTCCCTCACAAAGAACCTTATTGTCACTGCTTCCCATTGGAAGTAGCCATTTCTGACTCAGTATAATGTGTGACTAAATGATTTAGTAGTAAATTTACATATTATTAATCTATTGTGTTTTGTACAAATGGTTTTGGCATACCATAGCTCCACTCTTCAATACTATTGCAACAATTTCTTCAATAACACTTTTAACGGAAATCTTAAGCTTAGTTAAGCTTTTCACAAAAAACTTTGAAATCGTTCCTCTTGCACCAATGTATAACCCTATTGTTTCTACATCTTGAAAATTGAATTTTCTTTGAAAATATGGGATACAATGATCGTAAATTGCTTTCTTTTGCGAGTTCACAAGTTCTGCTTGATTAACGTGACCTTCCATTCTTATAGTAGGATCTAATATGTAACCCCTTCATGTATTGGGATCATAGGCTAAAATATCTGCCCCTCTACTAGTTCCTAATATATCTTCGCAGTAAATCTCCTCTTCAACTTTCCAACCCTTTTCTTTCAATTTTGTGGCAAGCAAAGACCGTGTTGCGTGGTGACGATTATTTCTCAGTAGATCTCCTCTCTGGCATTTTCCAAGGATATTACCCAAATTTTCAATCTCATTACAGTATTTGCTACATTACAGTATTGGTTATTACCTTGGCCAATGCCGTAAATATACTGGTACTACTAATATTAATATTTGTGTACAACATGGACAGTTTGTGCTTATAAATTGCGTGTAAAATGTGGAAATTTGTATAAAGGTGCAAATTGTGAAAAATTGCGAATCGACAATGGTTGTAAGGGCCTAGGCCAAATAACCGACCTGAATAAAATTATTATTATTATATTTATATAGTATTCAAAGTGTTAATAATGATTAATATATTTGTTTTCAGATTCTCTTTTTGGATACACGCCATATTTTCTCGCAAACAATAAAATCTCAATTGATGTGGATTGTGATAAGAACAACCTGTCTTCCTCTTCGTTGAAAATGTCGGACGATAAATTGGCATTAAAGACTCACAACCGCCAGGAGTATTTGAAATTAAATGGGAAAGCAAACCTTCGCTTGAATGGTGAAGAAGTTTCTATCGAAGGACAGCTCCTTCATACGTGGCCCTATGAACAACGTAAACTGGCAAACCATTCTCTCACCAAATTCCTACTTGAAGAAATGGATATGTGGCTCAAGAATCATGAGGCTGAGGCCCAGATCCTCCCTGACCTTTGTATGGACTCGACTTGCTCCTCTGCCCTCATCTCCCCAACCTATTGGCAAAAAGAGCCTGCAACTTCGGAACTATCCAAAAGCAAATTACTCATCGTGAGTAAATTCATTTACATTTTCGTCATTTTAGACTTTACCTGTCATATGACAACCGAAATCGGAGATCGACCTCGATTCGCAAAAATAATTGGGAAACTTCTCCAGAAGGTTTTCGAATTTCAGTACGGAAATGCTGCAAACTTGAGAGAAGATAAACTGTACTGGGAAGCGGTATAAACCTGCAAAGTTGTGAGAACTTATTTGGAGTTAGCGTTGGGCATTGCATTGGATTTGAAGGTTTTTTTGAGGTGAAGCAAGAAAATTGCTATTATTTTGCTCAAATATTACGCCACATTTATGAAGGGAAAATATGGTGTTCAGTAGACTCAGCGGTACTGTCAAAAAATAGTTCAAAATTGCAGTCTTATTTGAGACATTCTATGTCAGGTAGTTGGGAGTCGAAGGAATTAATATTTTTGTTAGAAGGGATTCATGTACCGGCGCTTATGCGCGCAAATATTTACTGGGCTCGTTGCTATCAACTGGCCGGATATTTGCCGGTGATTATTAATGACATTATTGGGTTAGAACTGCAAGTTCTTCGATTGATGCAAGGAAAGTCAGATAGGGCGTATAATGCAATTTTGTTTAAAATGGATAATGATAGCTGCTGCTTCGACAAATCCTTGAGCTCTACGCTTAAGGACCATAACGATTCCATTTTGGAATTCCAAGACATTGTCCTCTATCTTGAGAACAGTCTGGATGAGTTTGGAAGTAAGGATGAGGAGCAAGTTTTCTTCAAATCTGTTAGCATCATGGGGCAGTATATGTTAGGGATAATACATAGGCTCATACCGGGGCTGAGCCACGGTTTTGAAACTGGAAGGGACAACTCCATTGCGTAACCCAACAAATCGTAACCAAACAATATCTTGCTAGCCAGCAAGCTAGCAACATCTTCCAATAGTTGCTCTGCCTTTTTCAGTAATATTATTAATTTAACTGTAAGTGGGGTTCCATGAAAATTGAGGCATAGGGACAGTTTTTATCGCTAAATCCAGTGCAGCCATGCAATTTTGGAGAAAACATCTTCCTGGATAAGAAAAATGGACAACATGGAAGTAAATTTCAGTAAAATCCAGGAGCTGGCTGTGAAAATAGGCGAAGGAAAAAGATACAAGAAAAATAAAGAAAAAAAGCTTTTTCTATACTTTCGTCAAGAATAAAAATCAATTATACCTGTTCCTAACATCTTTAAGATGGAGCTACGCCTAGGAAACGAGAAATGCTGACTGCCACCAATCTTAGCCTTGAGTTACATTGCCGGATTTTCGCATATCATCACCTTTCGCATGGAGTGACAGAAATACAATGGAATTATGGAATGCAACTTGTGGCTACAAACTTTCCTGATAATAAGAGATCCTAAGTGCTGTTTCCATGGGTCCACTGAGGACGACTATGAATACATTTTTAGTGTTCTCTAACTAAATTGTTAATTGTAAAATACACTAAGCGACCGTTTTACTGATGGGAGACCAGTCTTATTGTACTGAATCAGGAATAAAACGTAAATAAAGTCAAATGAAATGAAGGTCTGTCAATTTGCTTAAAGCTTTGTTGACTGGTTGAAAATGTAAATAATTTAGGAAAATTAGTTATATTGCCGTGAAAGTTAGTCACTTTTCCTGAAAATCAGTTGATTTGCTGGAAAAGTCATTTTTCTGAAAATTGCTTTGCTGAAATAAATTGCTTCACATTGAGGTTTCACCTTTAAATTGTAGCCATTGAAATAATTCGCAGATTAACTGCTGTGATGGTCACTTGCCTATTTCTGCAAAGAACATAAATCAATGTTCGGCGACACTAAATTTTTGTTTACCACGGCCATTTTTCAGCCACAATCAGCCCCATTCAACTCCAGGGTCTCCTTTTAATAACAATTTATTAACAATCATTTATCAAGATGACTCAAGGCACATCATTACTCACACATTATGTGCCATTCCCCTATTAATGTCTACTGTACATGTCATATAGATGGATTTTATAGGAGACTCAACCATTATTAAATTAATTGCAATGCATCCGTATAAATAAATTCTAGCTACTCAGCTAAAACTAGTAGAGCTCGCTGAAAATCTACAGATCACTTCCGTCAAAATTTCTATCGATCAAACTTCCAGGTACATGGGACGCAATTTATGCTGATTGGTCAAAGTTGGATGCAAAACTGTCAAAATTTCCTTGATTATAAAATATTTGGAGTACAATAATTTCCAAGGTCAAGAAAAAGTACCATACATGAAATGACAAGTCTCACTCGAAGCTTACTTCACACTCAACTTGTTTCCTGGCATTCCTCCTTGTCAATGACATACCTGCTTACTCTGTCTCATAAAAGTAATTGAAAAGTGGAAACTAAGGTATAGGAAATGTAGAAATTGAAATGATTAAAATATGGCGAGCAATTTAGTAGCAATAACCTAATGGGAATAAGATGAAAAGGTAAAGTGGGGATAGGAGAAAGAGAGAGAGAGAGTCCCACTCATATTGCACTTAGTATATGGATTTGGAGTACGTTAATGTAATGAAAGGAAGGTTCCCTTCCAGCTTCCAACACCAACAACCATGCCTTTCCCCCACACACTCACATCACTGAAATAATTCCTGCCTCCTAAACTCTTAACATTATAACGTGATATAATGCACATTGAGAGTTGAATAGAAGGTGCCTATAGGAGAATGAAGTAATCAAGTAGATTGAAGAGCGATACTATATAGGCCTTATGGCTTAATATAATTGATAGATATGTAGACTAAATAAAGGTTTCATCTCCTACACTGTTTGGCTTTATACTTGATCTGATCTTCTAGGTGGAGCACATTTACACAATCACATAGTAAAGTGAATCTTTCATTTTGTAAATGTTTGTGTGGAGGTTCCTCTCTCTCTCTTTCTCAACGCTGGCCCCGTCTCATTGGACATCATTTCATCATACTCTCTGGCTGGATAGTGAGGAGAAAGGAGGAGGAAAGTCCTCACGTGCACATTGACATTAATAAAGGATTAGAAAGATTGGTAAGTAATGGGAAAACTAATCTGAAATATATACAGACCTTCTCCCTCCAAACTCTACTACACACGTTACCTTTGTAATCACATATTCTTTCCCAAATTACTCCTCTTCTCTTCCTTCTTCGGTAAAAATGAAAACTTTAAGTAAATTATTTACTGTGGGATTATTCCTTCCCATTTCCTTCTTCTCTTCTAATATCCACCCTAATTAATTTTATGTACTTCGCATGGGATAGGGTGGGAGGAGAATCATCCAAATCTTATCCTTTCCAACATGTCCGACTAACAGCGCAGCGCTTAGAAATGGGCAGTAATACAATTAGTACAAGACATAATAATATGTTATTTATGCTGGAGCTTTTTATTGGATTAGCTGACATTTTGCCAGAAATCTGAGCCAGATACAGCGGATGAAATGTTTGCTTCTAGTATTTGCCACAGAAGAGACCCATATTTTGACAGTTATTCAGTTTTAATCGGGGAGTTGCTAAGCTACGCGATTTCCAACCAAGTTAAAACAGTTGAGTTGCTCACTTGGCAAGACGCAATTAACTAATTTGAAGAAAATCACTTTAAATTCGCATAGCTCTCTAACTTTAGTCAATGGCAAGGGTATTAATTGAACGACTCCAGGAAAAACGCGCAACTTTAGTTTGTACGAGAAATCGGAACAAAGTCGCTGAGATGAGCGATGCTAATATCTACGGTCTGTTGATCTGTTGATATCTGCGACAGCGACTTCTTCCGAAGAGTTTTAACAGAAGTAGTCACTGTCTATGCGAATATGAACGCGAGTGCGATTTTAGCAACAAGTCGGAGTCGCAATAGCTCAGCGACTAATTTGAGGATTATGTTAAATCGATGTTATGGGCCGCTAGCTACAAACAATCGAATAGTTAAATTGCTCAAGTAAATGCTCATTACGAAAACCTAAACTCTGTGACCAAATTCTGGTCGATGTGACGTAGTCCAATTTCTTGTGGTTAAAGCAAAGCGCTTGGGGGAAATATCATTGATCCTCATTTTGGGAATGAATTTAACAATTAAAAATGTAGAAACTTGCTTTAGTAGCTCCGAGAGGCGGGAGGGGACTAAAAATTAGAAATTCTCACCCAGGACAACGAATTTTTGAAATGCTGAAAAACGTCTCTAGTTTAAGTACGTGGCTATTGATATTGACGTCAAGCGGATGAAAGACAATGCAGAAACGTTGTGGCCGTGAGGTAACTACATACTTGGAAAAAATGTGACAATGACCGCTTTACTTAATGATTCTCCCGCAACCTTATGGGTCCAGCTCAAGCTTCCATTTTCAGAATAAAAGGGGAAAACCTCATCTTAATATCTTTACCTGATCAATTGGAAGTAGGCTTAATTGGGACTTATTATTATCTGCTTGTAATATCCTGCCATCCCAGCACATACCCATACATAATCAAACCTAAAAATACATTACAGGTAAGAGGGAAGCGCAAAATTTCTTCTATAGCAGCGTTTCTATGTAAAATTCACTAGTATTATTAGATATAGTAATTTGGAGAAATTCAAACAAACCCGATCATCCTATCACCTGCTTCGCCTCTCCTAAAATAGCTGGGTCTATTTAATTTCCGAGTTTAATTTCAGGAGCATTGCCTTTAGGTTATTCGCTTGGTATCATTCGTACCTTCGCTACCCAATGCTTTTTGAATGGTAAACAATTTTAAGCTGCTGTATCCTTACACAGGGATAAAGCTTGGCTTATGAATTATTATTATTATGAATTATGTTTTCGCTGTCATTTCGCTACGCTGACGAGTCCCGTAAGGACGAAACAACGTTGTCCGTAGCTAAAGTGAGGAAT
>JAQFXU010005428.1:0-11691 GCA_034693705.1 Spatulosminthurus flaviceps | reverse complement strand
TCAGGTGGAGCTGGGAATAAATCCACGGAATTTTTAATTAAAATTTTAGGGAGAAATCTTGAGAGAATTGAGAGCATTGGAAGTTCTGATGTACATATTTCGTAGGTTGAAATATATGAAGAGCCTATAGCTTTACTTATAATGGTGTCTTATGCAAGAATGACTCGACGAAATTGAGGATTTTCTCTTTAGAAATTCACCATGCGCCGCTCATCATGATTGCCGTCATTCATCCTGAGATTTGATTTGAGATCATAGTCTCATATCTCAAGTTGGCATCCTTCGGTGATTTTAATCTTCTTAAATGAGTAAAACATGGGAGACACAATTCACTATGAGCTTGGGGTTTAATTATTAATCTTAGGACGTTAGCTTGGATTCTCTCTTGTGATGGTTTAAGGCAAATCAAGTTATTCTTATTTGTTGCACTTCAACTCCAGTCGAAATATTTAAATGGCAAGCCCAACAGCAGAGAGTAAAACATAAAAAATACAATTTCTAAGCAACACATTATGATTATGACAACAACGGCTCTGGTTAAGTGGTGGGGCTGAGGAGACGTTGGAAGGCGAATCCCAGCATATTATTCAAATGCTAAAAGATTGGACGATGTTCCCAAATACGTGTGCCATTATTTTCATGCATGCAACCAAAATTCCAAAGCTGTGGCATGAAAAAGAGTATAAACGTAAATGTGACTAATGACAAAGGTCGACGATACAAAACGGATGCACTGAATTCTGAATTTTTAACCCACGTATTTCTTCCCTAATAAAATCACACTTTAATTCCTCTTTTTGACCGTTTCTATTTTATAGTTTAAATATTTTGGTAAAATCCTTCAAAGTGTCCTACCAGCGATGCCTACATTTTTGGTCATCAGAGTCAAAATTTCATGAACGTTTGCTAAAATCATTAACAGTTAAAATTTTGATTTTTGGGTATTTCTCATCGAACTGGTCAAAATTTTGGTTCCAAACGCAACATTTCTGCTTGCATCGGTCAAAACTTCCAGCTCATTGGATTCCCTTATTTGATATCCTTTAACACTTTTACCATTTGCGACCAAACTATGAACAAAGTGATGGAGATTTTGACACAGATTCTTAAGATTATAATAATTACTACTCCTAAAAAGATGTGGTTCAATTTTTTTATGCATCGATTTTTTAAATTTGGTTCACTTGAAATTTAGTCCGATATGATCCTTGGTTCTTGAGAGGTAATTACCGATAGGACATTTTACATTATGGAATAAGGTTGATGAGAACAACCTAAGCATTGTTCCTATTGCTATACGTTTATTTCTATGCACACAGAGTAAAATAATAAAGTACATGGAGAGAGTTTTGTGTGTGTGTGTGTGTGTGTGAGTGGAAAGCGGAGGATAATGGAAGGTTTACCTTTTAATTGAGAAATAGTGCGGAGTCACTGCTCCAATGAAATTTGAAGCTACGTGCCTTCAATTCGTTCCATACACACACCATCCAGCCAGTAATGACTCACATTCTCATTAAATCCCATATGTATTAGCTTATTGGCCAACGTTCCATATACACAATATTGTGATGAAGAGGAACAATACTAAAAAAAGGTTCCTTTTTGTAGAGGATACAAATATACAGGCAGTAAACAAAGGTCTGATAAATGGGATGAGTATTGGAAAAAGCTTGAGTGCTAAAAAATTTCTATGCTCTGACAATGGCTATCTTTATGCTCAACACTAAAAACATACAGGGGATGGGAAAGAATAGAAATGCACACAGGAGAGTATCATGCCTTGTTAATTACTGTCGAGAGAACAAAAACTCCTTTATATGTAGTACTTTACCTTTACAATAATAACGACATTACTATTTCTTAACATGGGGCCTTTACATTACAAACAGGCCTATCTATGCTTTACTTAAGGAGACAAATCTACGGATTTAACATTTTAAATTACATACTAACAATTCCAAAGCTAAGAACAAGGCCACGAAATAGGCTCTTGTGAACGACGGAAATTTTTCGGAACATTTATTATAAATTATTTCCTATGATTTTACTGAGGAAATATTTCATATTATTAATTTGAAAAGGTTCGTTACCACTTGATATTTGTTCTCCACAAGCGTAGCCCTCCGCTCGCAGGTTTGTTAGGCAAAAGTGCATTGGTTAAAGTTAGGGCTGGTGTGGCGGATGGCAAATTACATGTGGTAAAATTACAAGCGAAATTTGAGAATATCCGCGCTGCTTATAGGACCATTGGAGGAGACACTCATCAATTGAGCCGCGAGCATTTGAGATTCCAATAGCTTTTGTTGCATTAGACCTAAATTGCCGGCGGTTTCTTTAGCAAAGCGCCAATTCCATTGTAGGATTTGTTCTAGGAATGGATTGGGGGCGCGCAAGAGGCTCATGTTCTCAGGGGTAAGGTAATTTCCTGGGGTTATATTAAAATTCCCAGTTGAGATCGCGTCCTCTAAGGGATTGAAAGGGAGCGCAGGAGGAGCACTTACGAATTTTGAGAGAGCGGATAGGGCTAGGGATTCGGATTTAACGTCCGGGGCTGAAGTGGAAGGGGGTAGATGGGAGATGGAGGGGAAAAGATTGGGGGGCTTTATACTAGCGCTAGAGTTTGACTGCGCGTGGATAATGCATGCGCGGCACTGTCCGTTTTCTAGCATGTTCAAGCTATTGAGGAAGGTGCGCTTGCAGGTGATGCAACTTGATACAGGCTCTTCCTCATGGGTCCGTAAGTGCGCGCGGAGGTTGCAAGCGAGCGCAAATTTTTTCCCGCAAATTTGACAGTTGTGGGGTTTGTCTCCTGTTAATTAAACAATTAAATAATATTTAGCATTTATTTTTCCGAAGTATAGGAATCTAGAGCGCGAGCGTTAAAATTACCTGAGTGGAGCAGCAAATGATTGCGAAGGTTCGTTTGCTTAGAGAACCCTCGATGACAGACGGGACAGTTGTAAGGCCACGACCCGCTATGCACATACTGATGACTTTTCAAGTCACCGGGGGTGGGAAAGGATTTTCCACATAGAAGACATTTATGAGGTTTTTCCTACATACAAAAATATCCTGAAATTTAAATGTTGCGCTTAAACCATTCAAAATTTAAATTTTACACGGTCACTTAATATCTCGGGGAAGGCATCAAAACTGAAATCCTTCGTAATAATAAAATTTATCATAATTTATTTACTTCGCTCTAAACCCGGGAAAATTCAAATCTTACCTTGTTATGAGTCATCCGATGATAATACAAATTGGAACTGGCGGTGAATCTCTTCCCGCAAATGGGACATTGATGTGGCTTCTCACCACTGTGTATCCTCCTATGAGTATTTAAACTACTACTGGTGCTAAAACCTTTGCTACACACATCACAGATATGAGGCTTTTCCCCCGTATGAGTCCTCATATGTCTTTTCAAGAGCGACGGCCTATCAAATGCCTTCCCACAAACTTCACATGGCAGCAGGGACCTTTCCCTCCCTCTAGTCCTTAAAATCGGTCGCATTGGTCCAGTTACTCCAGGCAACGATTGCAAACTCCCTGGCGCGGCATTTCGCGGGAGATTTAAAATATTCCGCGGATGTACCATGTTTCGTTCTTTCATCCCCTGGAACGGTTGGAATAACTTCCCAGGCTGGAGCACATTATTAATAGAGAATGGGAAAATTGAGATCGGTGTCGTAGACTTGGCTTGTGGCGCCGGTTCAATGCTTTTTGATAGGTCCAGTGGGGCTGGAAAAATTAACAAAGTTCCACGCCACTTAAAATAATTTCGAAAAAAGTCCTCACTTTACCATGAACAACTGGGTTACCGAATCATGATTGTGTACAAATATATTTAAACGCAGCTTTACCAAATTGTTGAAGTACTGTACGTGGCATTTTCTCCTCCCTCCCTGGAAGATCAAATTGAACCGAAATCTCCTCCCCCTCTAACACGGTCCGAATAAATTGGAAAATGGGTTGATGATCCAAAAACGTGGCCTTAACGTTTCCTTTAAAATCTTGAGCTTCTTCCTTTACAAATCGAATCCAATTGCATAAATGTATTTGTTTTTTCTCATCATCCTCACTCCCACTTTCTCCATCCTTGTCACCCTTAATCATACGATCGAAGCAGCCAAAGATAAATCGTACCTGGAACCAAAATTAAATGTGGTAAAACTTTCCGTGCAATTTGCGTGTAGAAAAATCGTTAATTATTGTAACTTTTTTAGCACTAAATTTCCATGCTATTTTCTCTAGTTATTGAAATATCCAGCAAATGCCACATTTTTAGAGGCTAATTTACCAGAGCCTATATTTATCTCTAATTTAATCCCAAAAACCTACAATTTACAGAGGAAACTTCCATGATATTCATTCCTTTGATAACTCAAAAGTTAACTGATATTGCATTAAAAATTGACTAAGAAATAAAAAGGGGAAAATTACAAGAAGTTTACGCTTTTTCCCTTAAAAAATACTTCCCTCAAATTTATGGATTTATACATAGGTTCCATGCAATTTGAGAAATTGAGCTGTGAAAAGAGACAAATTAGGTTGAACATTTTCCGGCGGTGCAAATAATAGTGACGGGAAGAAAAAAAGCGTGAAGGATTTTAAATATGATTATATGATTTATACATACAAAGAATACTGTGTTAATAGTAAAAGGTCGGTCTTCTTTCGAAGCATATTGTCTGCGTGTGTGAACCATTTGTCTCTTTATTTTTTTCTCTATTTCTCTCTCTCTCTCTTTCTTGTTATTATTTAGCATGTTACAATGTGTTGTTGTGTGTAGGAGTATAGAAAAAGAAGGGAAAATACTGAGAGAGAGAGAGAGAGTAAGAAAGAAGAAGCTTTTGTGCTTGATATTTTAATCTGGCTAATGAAATGAAGACATCAACAATCTGTTCTCCTTTCTCTCCTTGAAATGGGCCTGGGCTTACGGTGTGAATAATGTGAAAGGGAGTGAGTGAGGTGAGTGAAAGAGTCTGGCACACGTTTACCTTCCGCCTTGACACCTCACATTACTCATTTCATAAGTCACCTCCATACTATCACAATAATTCCCCTCTATTCTCCACACCAACCTTTTATTTCATATTGGATTTTTTTTGGCATATTGAACGGTGTAATTTACTAAATGGACACGTAAAAATTATATGTAGAAGTAACACGGGGAATTTTCATGGGAAGTGAAACCATGGATTTTTTAATATTTTTCCTTCTATTATCCGTGGAATGTACGTATTTTACTAGACTTGGCTAATTTATTATTGGTCGATAAAATTAATATGGGATATGGAATTGAACATTTTTATTTCCCGCGGAAACTTGTGATGAAATTCTTAATAAAAGTTGGAGATCGATTTAAAAGGAATTGATTTGTTAGTTCGGGGGTCAGAGAAGTTTAATTTTGAGAGTAAGAGAAAATTGTTAAAAAATGAAAAATATAAAAATGTTGAAAATCTTTTAATTTTAACAACTAGATTGGAAATTATGCATTAAAATCTAATGTCCATAAATTTTTAGCAAAATTTAAGGGGAGATTTTTTGCTTGAATTTAAGGAACAAGGCTAGGTTAAAATTTTATGGGAATTATTCAAGTATTCAAAGCATTGGGTCAATTTTTCGCAAATTATATGTTGTCACTTCAGCCTCCGATCTACAAGGAACGACGTTAAATTGTTAACATGAATGAATATTGCACACATAAGCAGTATAGTGCCGTGCAATTCAATCAACGGAATCTCAGAAGTTTCATGTTAAAAAAAAACAACCGGCGTTAAAGTCTTACGAAAATAATGTAAAAGCATTTCATCTAATTTAAATGGGAAAGTAAGTAAAAATTGAAACCTTTCTGTTTAAATAATTTATACGAGCTAAAATAAATAATTTTTTTGAAAACAAAATCCTTCTTACATCATCCTTCTTAATGGCTGGAACCTCCTTCATAAACACGACACAAACTTCGCCTTCATTGCCACTCAAAATCGTGCCGACGTCGATCCTCCTCCTCGCAACAATGCGCATTTTGGAGAAGAATCCCACATTACCCCCACTTCCACCCTCCGTCGTCTGAACATTAGAATCCGCATTTGCAACCACAATCTCATCTTCCTTTCGTCCTTCGTGCTTTCTTCGTAAATTGTAGGACGGATTCCAAATTTTACTCTCCCTCTCTTCCTCCTCCTCCTTGTCGTCCTCCTCCGAATCCGTGGAATTCATTAGTTGGTCTTTGTGAGGAAATATTTCAAAATCCGAATCATCCGAATCCGATATTTCCGAATCTCCACATCCGGATGAAGACGTTGGTTTTTCTTTGGAATTTTTCCGCTTTTTCTTCTCCTTCTGAGCGTTAACAGTTCGTTCCGCAAATTCTATTTTCAGTTGTTTCGGGAGCAAAATTCGGGTTTCCATTTTTGTTCCCACAGAATTTTCCCGTTATGTCACCGTGCAATTATTATAGAACCGTTTGAGCCCCAACGTTGGAAATTTCAAATAATGTATTGTTTGCCTGAATGTTTCCTTGCAAAATTTTATTAATTTCCCCCAAACTTTCCCACAATTTTTCAACCTGACTTTAACCGAACTAATGCGTCAATTTTTCCTGATGCAAATTTTCGTGAAAATGTTCTCTGTAGATTTTACCCAAATATTTGTGAAGAAATCGATTTCTTGACCGATTTTGACAAATATTCTCACAAATTTGCACTTGAATTTAGCCCGAATATGGCAAAATATTGTTTACACAGTTTTTTTCAAAATTTCGTTGAGAAAAATTGAATTTTTTGCTGAAGTAGTGATTGGAAAATTTATTAAATCTAAAATTTTTATGTAATTGCTTCTTTCTGTGAGGTCTACGTCGTGTATAGCACGGTTGGTAGTGAGGAGCGAAGTGATCCAATTTTCAGGTAACTCTCAGGGGTAAAGTCGGACCTCCCCATAAGTTTCATATGTAGAAGGAAGAGAGAGAGAGAGCGGATAGTGGAGAAGAATGGAAAGAGCGTCGGAGTGTGTGAAGATACAGAGCTCTCGATAAATCCCGCTTGTCATCACTCACTCACTGTGCAGAAGGTAGGGCCTCTGTGGAGGGAGAAAGAGGAAGCAATGGATTAAAACCACCCTTTTCTATATTCCTATTAAATCCTACATAAGTAAAATAATATTCTCTACCTGGGTGACTCTCTCTCTCCCTCAATCATCTAATGTTTTCCTATCGACAATGACAAGCTTCTAAACAGTAACTGTTTTGTTTTTAATACACACACTACAAATCTATATCATCATCCATCACCTTTCCTTTGTTCATTTGTAGCCATGCCGACGGAATGAGACCTGTCTTTTCTCAACTTCTAAATTATTCCCTTTGGCATCTTATTTCTTCTTCTTCTTCTTTCCCAGCCTCACAGTCTCTCACAACTTATTTATATCCACATTACAGTAAATTCCATCCTCAATTACGTAAAATATGACGAGCATTTTAAGGACGGCACACAGACTTTTACCTTTCAGACATTTTCTCAACGTTATTGAGGTGTATTTACCCAAAATTTTAAGGACGTAACAAAAAGTTTCAGCGAGGTGACCAAACCTTCAGTGAGTTTATCACCATTTTTTTGAACAATGAGGTGAAAATTTTGTTTAACTGATAACATAATTTTTTAAGTTAATTTCCACAAAATGTGGGAGGCTACGTAAAACATTGAAATTGTACTAAATTTTGCAATGTCATAAATATCTTGAATATTACCAAAATAGCGGAAGTTGGGTCCAGAAAATGCAAGCTTTGACGGATGTGGCTGAAATTTTAACGGGCGCGTAAATTTTTGACCGTTGTGTTATTCAACTGGCTGGTCACGTTAATCATGTAATTTTACATTTTCTGGGGATATGGAAATAAACACGAAGATAATAATTTGAGTGAAAATGTTGCGTGGCGTGGAAAATTAGATTTATTCTTTTTCATGTGTTGATTTGTCTCTCAACAATAGCTCATGCAACTAAAATTCGAAAAGTTGCAGGGATTTAATTGAAATTACATTTAGAATATAAGAGGTCGTAAGTTTGGTCCGAAATAAGCTCTTGGTTATTTTTCAAGGGCTGGTCATTAATTGAAAAATATTTGTTGTACTTTAACGCCACTCAATTTTTATTCAAATATTTTTTTAAGCTTTCACTGTACATAGTTGCTTGCCTGAAACGAGGTTTAGATATAAGGGATTCTAGGAATGAAAAAAATATTCACATGATTTTCAATGTAATATAATTTATAATAATGAAAAAGTTTTTGTTTCCTTTAAAATTTCGTATAGTAAACGTAAGGGCGTAGCCCTTTACTAATAACTTACGTTATAGCGTGTATACGTTAGGGTTGAAATTGTCATATATTGTGAGAATATAGAGGAAATACTGAGAGCCCGTTGGTTTACCATACGGAAATAAAGGGCGTTCTTTTTACCAGCTCTTCCCAATGGTACGGGCTCTTGTCTGGGACTACGCACAGGGCGTGCCTTATGGACTTTGTATTTCCATATTTCCCCCTTCCTTTCTTTAGTGTCCCTGCCGCCATAGGCTTTTGCAACAAAACGGAGGAATTTAATAATTTAATTTTTTAGCCCCTCTAAAATGCATAGGACTGAAAAAGTTAGCATAGGAATAATTATAAAAACTACCCCTACACGCTTTATACGTGACATAGTTAAGGATAGGGAGGATTGAAGCTAAAAAAAGCCTTATGGAGACGCAGGAGAGGAAAGAAGCATCATTATTAAGGTTGATGTATTTTGGTGGAGAGGGAGAGAGAGAGAGAATAAGGAAAAAAATAAAGGGAAATTCTAGCAAGTCATGATAGTGGCAATTTAATTGGGAATGGTCTCCACAGGAGGATATCCCACTTGTATAATCCCAATAATATTAGACCACATATATTTTCTCTCTTTATCTCCCAGTCTCTCTCTCTCTATAAGCTCTGTCATAATAATTATTCCCCAAGATTAATAATACAAGGCTTCGGAAAGAGTAAAGACAATAAATGAGCAAAGCTTTTTACTGATTGCAACTCACTAAATTAATTTCTTCATTCCTTAATATTTTCCATTGTCTACTATGTATAGGATCCAAGGCTAAATTCTCACCTTAAGGTTAGCCCCTAATTTATATAGACACTAATTTTAAACATAGTTTGTCCATTAGCGTGGCTATACATTGAGATTGGGACAGTTCTAAAGTTTTTGGGTAAGTTCAGAGCGAATATGCACGGAAAGAGTGGGAGAATGCTAAATTGCTGTAAATGGAAGAATTTTCAGTGTGAAACAATAAATCAGGATTTTCAATTTCAGCCACCAATATGGCGAGCATGAGAGAAAAAACCGAAATTTCGGTTTTTTTCGACTTAATTCAGGAATCAAGGAGTGTGTAAAATATAGGTGGTACCCAATATTTATTTTAATGGCGGAAAGTTTTGATACATTGGCCAACTTTTGGATTCCATCCGCAAAAGTTATTAACCGAAATTTCGGATGCATTTGACAAAATTTCCTTGAATTCGGCCTAAATCCGGGTTGATTGGATAGCTCATGGTAGTTACAACCGTTAATTTGGTCTGCATTGTTGAATTCTACTAAATGCCAAAAACAATTCGAATTTTAGCATTGGATAGGAAGTAAATCCGAAAAAACCGAATTTTCGGAGTTGCATCGAAAATTTTCGGTGCACAAAAAAATTTACATTTGGTTTCATACAAGTCAGTGTAAACTAAATGGGAGACATCTAACATGTACTTTGAACACAAATATTTTTAACCCACCCTTTTGTTCCGAAGCTACTCATTAAAAATAACGAGCCTTGCTCAGTTAGCCTCCACCCCTCGAAAGAGCAAGGCTAAACGACAGTTATTGAAGCTCTAATGAAATTACATGAAAGGAAGAAATTTTCGCAAGAAATAATTTCAACTATGTATGCATAGTAAATATATACATATAGCTACTATAAAATCCTTTGACAGGCTTTTAAATAAAATTAATGACTTTCCAACCTACAAAACCACATCATTTATCAGGAACTCACATCCAGGGCGTGTGAGGAGGAGGAAGAAGAAGAACTCGTAAAGAGAAAATATGCACCCAAAAAGTCATTTGATTCCTCCGAGTCATTGAGCTTTTATACACACCAGTACACTCTCTCATTAACCCTTGAAGTTAATACCCTCGGTTAAAAAAGCCATCCAAAGAACTGTCCACTCCATTAGCATTGATTTTCTTCCCATGAATTGCCCCTTTTTGTTCCGGACGGATGTTCCATTAAAAAAACTACATTTTATTTGATGTCCTCAAATCACCGTAAATTTTCTACAAAAAAAATCAAGATGAGTTTTCATTCCTTTCAAAGCACTTACTTCTACACTAAACGATCCTGTTCACTTTTGTAATGAGACAAGCTGAAAATTACCATTTGTCACTGGTACAGGTTTTTTCATTGTTACTCCTCTGCTGTGGAGGAGATGAGGTGAGAGGCGAGATAGTTTGTCATTTCAAGTCTACAATCTACAACTTTTTTTTACTTTGCATTATATTCTCACTACTATGTACACGGGACAATTTTTCTCACAATCAGCCGTATTCTTATGCATTGGGACTGTAATTTTAGTGTTTGAGAATGCATGCAAAAATATGCATTTAATTTTTGAGATTTTGTAAGACTTTGACGCCACTCACTATTTTTAAACAACGTGATCCAGCCCCCCATCATACAGTTAATATATTTTCCTCCTACTGGATTTTTATGTAGGGAAGACTTATAATGATAATTGAGGAAATTGAGGAAAATACAGGAAAATACTTTGATATTATTTATTTTTAACAGAAAAATTTAAAGGTACAACATACATTGGCCGTGACACATGAACCTCATGTGTATTTATTGACGCCAAGGAAGCTTAGAAAATATAAGGCGGCATTTAGAGGCCATTGGGAAGGGAATCAAAGGAAGGGACTGGAAAATATTTACTCATTATATTTTACTCACTCATACGTTCATCAATAGAATTGCTGATTCATTGATTGAATATATTGACTCTCTTTAATGTTTGTGTACATATTTAGTTTTTTTCTTTTCTTTTTCATTCTATTCCCTTTGAGGAGACATGTGTGTAGAAGTATGTACCTTTTTTAATAGTAAGACACGACACCGACAAGGAGCATATAAGAGAGAGAGACTGTTGAGAGGAAAAAGTATTTAATAATGAGTACGAAATTTTTGTTGATGTGTTTCTTTCCAGAAGTTTTTTTTGTTTTCAGATTATCCTCAGTTTCTGATTTCTTTCTCTATCGGGTGGTTTATTTGGTATGGAAATTTTGCTAAAGTTAGGGTTGGGTGGTAAAAAGGGAGGAAAAAGGTTTCCTGTTTTTGTTGCAAAGTTTTGTAAAAAAATGTAGGCTAGGAAATATTGTGGAAATTTATGTTATTGAAGATAGATGGGAGATGGGATTATTGGAATTTTGTGGGAAATTTTGGTGGAAATGCTGTGGAAGTTTCATTTTACTTATGAAATAACAATAATTGTGTGTTTTACATTTTGTCACCAAAATCCTTGAAAATTTACTTGTTTTTGGGAACTTTGAGCAGTTTACATTTTCTTGTGAATTTTTCACAATTATTTTGTTTTGTGAGAGAAACTTGTAGAAAGAAATATTTTTG
>JAQFXU010005427.1:0-11692 GCA_034693705.1 Spatulosminthurus flaviceps | reverse complement strand
CTCTTTTCATTTCAAGTATCATTTCTTTATTACAATCAATAGTCATAAGAACTCGAAGATCATTCTTGATAGGGAATCGATAGTTGTTCAATCAAGCGATTGGATAACGTGAAGGATTTGGGTTTGAGACCTTTTAGCTTTTCGTTCCATTATTCATCTCTTTTCCATGTTTCAACCACTGGTCTCTACCTAATCTGAGTTTATTATTTTTGTCCGAAATATTTTAAAGGTAGATGACAATGCACTGACGTTCATTAATTCAAAATTAATTCCAACAATTTAAAATTTAAGCGGTCAAAATTGTACAAAGGAATGTACTACGTCACCCTTGCTAATAAACCCTCAAACTATGACCGGAAGGTACTTGAGAAGGTGCAGCAACAAGTCGCGACTTTCTTTGGCGTTAACAGCGTGAGTGTTTCTAGAAAATACGCCCGAATTTTTTTTGAAACGGAGGGCCAGGCTATCGAATGTTTCAATGCCATGTGGCAGCCAGATTTCGTATTTCAAGATATCTATTATAATGTAAGTCTTTGTTCCAAAGTATTCAAAACATTCCTTAAATTATTTCTAATCTATTTATCATTGGTGTTACAGATGGAACGTCCTACAAATAGGAAATGGACCGGCTGAATTATCTCCCCACAATATGTTTCTTGACTTGCATTTCCGACCCAATGTGTTGGAAACACTAAATTTGGAGTACTACTAAATTTTAATTATATATTTATATAATTACTGTAATTATCTTTATCTCAAATTAATGTTCTAGCCCTGCTTTGTTTTAAATTGTGCGCAACATAACCGTACAAGCATTTTTTAAAATCGATATTTTAATTCAATGACAGAAAAAGTAGATTTTCTACGTAAGTTTTGCTCTCTTGGAGTTTTGTAGAACGATGAAAGAATTGAATTAGTGAATTTAGAATTATTCGACCTAATCATTGGAAAGGGAGATGAATGATAAAAATTTCAAAGAGTCTTACTAAATTAAAACTACCAATTTAATTATATTTTCCTATAAAATCACGAACGAATTGTAGAATCTCTCCTTGAAGGTAAGAATAGATGAATGGGTACTGAAACGAAGGTTTTAAGTGATTAACTCATTCACGCTGTATTCCTTTTGACAAGTAGCTATATAGATTCTTTACAGTGCTAAATATTCTATCCTTTAGACGTACGACTTTCACGTACAATACTGAACCATTTACAAATCATCATTTGTTTCACAGTTATGTTTAAAAACGGGTGCGAAGTAGCAATAAGAACTACAGGTGATGTAAGATAAAAATCATAATATTTGTATCCAGTTTTGAGCCCATGAATAATCCGTGATTCTTCCTGAATAAAATTAATACTATATTATAGGGTATTAGAAAAAAATAAGCAAACACACATTCACATTTTTTAAAAGTTGTCTGTTATTGTCAATGAGAACGTGTCAGAATGTTGTTTTTCAAAACTAGGCCTTCAATGGTGCGCACACCGAGGTTCAAATTACGTCTGATGTTATACGCAATGATATTAATTATAACGATAAAAGTCATTCTATGTTCCAAGAAAGAAGGGGTGAAAAGTAATGGGAGTAGCATTACCTAGCTGACAATACTACTAGCAAATAAGTCATGCACCTACCGATGTGAAATGACTTCAATATTCCACCATCTGTGATAGTGAGTATCGTCCTCACCATAATAGGGGACTTACAATAAATAACTACACACATCATCTAAAGTACTGCATGAGGATTTTGCAATTGTTTATATGCAATTAGTATACAATCGAAAATTTTTTATCACTTCTTATGTGCATAAGACTGCGTAATGCCGGGCTCTGCGGAAAAATATTATTGTGCAAGAGCTCTTCCGTGAATTCTAACCAATTTTAATAACCATCGACCATTTTTAAATATTTATTCTTGTTTATAATAATTCTGATCAGTGCAATTAAAGATGATTATAATTCAGTGTGAAAAAATGTAAAGTAAAACTAAAATATAAAACCTTTAACTCTATAAAGAACTTACATAATAATTTTTTACATACTCCGCCGCAAGTAGTGATTTCTTCATTGCAGACGTGTGTCTAATAATTTGTGAAAATGAAATAGGTATTTAAACATCTGCTACCATTGTTTTCATCCTCCCCGAGGTTTCTATTTCATTCAGGCAAATTCAACAATTTAGAATCGACATAAAAGCTTTATAACTAGAATTTTGTGTAAGTATTTTGGAGTAATATAAATAAAAAATCACCATGTTACAAAGGACAGCCAGAACAAGTATAATTCATTAGGGTTTTAATAATTGAAATATTATTGTGATGGTTTATGAAAAAATTTCAGTGTGCTCAAAACAATAATTTATATTTCATTTTCAAGCAAAATAAAATCCACTTCAAATTCGAATATAAATTAAATACTGGTTTGATTTTAAATATAATCAATGTAGGGTGACGGATTCCGTCATCTTACATTGATAATATTTAAAATGATTAATTGGTATATACCGTTATGAGTATGTACACAGAAAATCTTTGTATTACATCTTCAGCATATAGCAACCCCATTATGACAGACAAATGGTGTGGAGAATATTTCCAAATCTCGTGGTTAAGGAGTTTTATGACGTTCACGCTACTCAATTCAAGCTATTCATTATTCAATAGAAACACATGGCCGAAGGCTTCCCCTAGTACAGGATATATTGAAATCTATAGTGTCAATTAATAATGTATTCTGGGCATTTTACACAAGAAGGAGAAATACCTTGAAACTAATGAAATATGAATTACTAAGATGACATTAAACAAAGGGATGAATTTTGGTATACATACAAGTACTTGGTTTTGTGTTTATTGCAATGGGAATAGAGCTTAAATGGTAAAAATGTTTGAGCATTTCGTAGCTCTTCCATCATACGTTTCGCTGAAATGTTTATCAGGAAACGGACACCGTGACAAAATACGTAGACCCGGTTAGATGAGTGTTCGTTCATTGATTTAATTTCTCACCAGAGGTATTGCGGCAAGGTTAAATAACTGAGCTGCAGGTTTTCTATTATTTATCATAATGGAGAAGATAAAAATGTTCTCAGTGCTTGAAATTTTGATATTCCTGTATTCCCCCATTGTCACCTTTTGCGCAGTTGTAAGGACACCAGATTATTCTCCATCCGTCAGAATCACGAGTGGTGCGTACTTCCGTGAGGTAAGTGCTTTGCATGTAGAATATATATGCTTTATTTGTATCCTATTAATTGGATTAGTGTTAGGTTTAGCAACGGATATAAAATATTAAAACCAAAAGGCTTAACGTTTCAGGCTTTTAATATTTCAGGTATTTAATCCGGTAGTAAAAGTTGTTTTAACATATTTGTTTTCGATTTTTAGCACACCCATCTAATACCCTATGAAGCCACTGCCCAACTATTTTTCAAAGTTGAGTTCCCTGGCTTAAGATGGTTGACAACTCTGTAAGACCTACGGGATTGTATCGGAGTATAAACCCACATTTTTTAGTGAGTTGGTCCTTCATATTTATTTACCAACAAAATGTTGGGAGAAAAGTTTGAACCTAAAATCATAAGCACTCTCATTCTGAGACGGTACACTAGTAAATGTTTTTCAAAAAGTGTTGAGTAAGATTCAAGGAAGAATTATGGGGACAACCGACCGAATTCTCAATGTAAATTGATTTTTATCTTCTTAACCAATGTGAGAAAGTAGTCTTCTCCTTTTTGATGGTAAATCGAATTTGAATTTATATGACGTTTAGAGAAATATTTGCTGTTCCAGGTAGTCCAAGGTGGGTGTAAGCTTTGAAAATCACTTGTATAGGAGGGTTAATTTATAAACTGCAAGGACTTAGCCCTGACTCAGCATTGATTTTTTTGAAAATGAATGCATCGGGGAGTAAATTTAACCTCTTCCTGGAACGATGTATCTACAAAAAGAACAAAAACCTTCAGCGCAACTCATTGTAATGCTTTTTGGGAGTAAAAACTGTAATCGTTGAAGTTTATTACGATTTAACGAAATCTAATATTCCATAGGCTCTGAAGCTTCCAACCCTGATGACAGAATTGTTTTTGTGGCATTGTCCTTTCTTTGGCGTCCAGAAGTATCGCTTTCTGCAGAAGTAATATTACCATGAAATGGATTCCACAATCGCATTTGTTGGGTAACTTCTTCCAAGATGTTGTTCTGGCTCGAAATATCCATATAAATTTCTTCGTCTTCATCATCGTCGCCTGTTGAACAATCCATCGGTTCCTGACTGAAGGGAGAGTCTGAATTTAATTTCTGGCCCTTGGTAGGCTAGCCATTTATTTATAAAAAAAGAATTTAATTTCGGTTGATCTTGAAAATAAATTTGGTTAATCAATTTTCTAGAAGGGCTACTTAAATTCCGATTATGTTAAATCTCTTTACACAAGGACATTGATTTTGGGAATGTAAAATATTAGATGGTAACCTATCAATTTAATTATCAATTACAAACTCGCAAACTGTACAATTACCCATTTCTGACGGGTTTCGATAGCTGTTCTTTACGTAATACCAACGTAGGACAACAAACTTTTAAGAGAAAGTAGAAATGTAGCTTAGAATAGAATAAAATAATCGGGCTTCACGAGACAGAGAAACGTACCTTGCCCACAGTATGTCACTAAAAATACTTGACGAACAACCCAGCATGTTTTTTTGCCTGTAAATCACTAACGTCTTACCCTCTACATTAGAAACCTATGTACGCAATGAATGAGAAAAGCGCGTTGGTGGGCCAACACCATGGTGGAGCTGACAATGCTTTTTTATACATCTGTACGTTGAGATTATTTCGAGGCGTAAACTCTAAAAGTGTCCTTATTTTCCTGCATTTGTAACGAATAATCTCATGCGAAAATGTAACCGCGTGCTCGCATTTCTTCTCTTGTTTCGTCACTATAGTTTAACATATTACTCAATAGATTGAGCTGTTTAATCCCAATTGAAATATGTTTATGTTTATTCAGTTTAATTTGACGTATATTTATTCTCATCAATGTTGAGTACATTATTTTCCATGTTTATTTACTTATTTCTACCCTTTATACCAATTACAACTTATTTGACTTATGAACTTATGCCTTTTTGTATCCTTATGACCTATTAGGAACCATGGTTCATTCATATCTCGTCTGTGTGGATGGACCTTTATTCAATGTATTGCTTTACCTGTGTTTATGTTATTCTTAACTCATTTACATTATCTTGTTACCTCTGTGTTTGCAATTGCAAAGCGACATACGTATTTGCTCTTAGTTCAAAATTCAGTCCATTGTTGTTGGAATCGTTGAAACGAGAATTTAGTTATGTTAAGCTGTGTTTACCGTCACCCTGTGTTTAGAGTCGGCCGTTTTTCGCGTTTCACCAGATGATTCGTGCAGTATCATGCAAATTCCGCGTTTATAGTCCGTCTGAGGAAAAGATTTGATAAGATACCACATACAAAACAATTATTCGTGAAGGAAAAATTTAACGGAGTGATTCTCTACTAAAACTTTTGACGGACTCTAAACACAGGGTCACCCGTTATTTCGGTTTCATTAGATGATTCGTTCAGTTTCACATAAACTCTTTGATTGTAGCCCAAAAGATAAGATAACATACAAAAAAATCATTCGTGAAAAACAAGTTTCATGGAGTGATTCTCTAATAAAACTTTTACTGACCTGTAAACACCGCTTTACTCCTTAAATTATATCTTTATTGAGTTTCCTGTATTCCCAGTAATCAATACATTTCAATTCGTCATGTGGCAAATGTTTTCTTTGCAACTCCGCAAACACCACATATGGTCATCTCTTCACTAGCCTTCTGAATTATCAGACATTTCAATGCTTCATCGTCTTACATATGCAAATTTAAATATTTTCATCCCCTCAACCAGCCCAGTTTGCGCTTTGGTTGAAATTTAAACTGAAGGTTTAGTTTAGGAAATTTACCTTGCAGCGTAAAGCAATTTACAGTAGACGCGAGATCCTGAGAATGTAATTTTTAGGGCGGCGTCAGTCCCCTTGTAAAATACCCTCGTCCGTCCATCCGTCCGTACGCCAGTACGTCCGTGTGTCCATCGAAACGATAATTCAAAAAATGCTTACCCGATCACATTCCAATTTTTTCGAACATTTATACATTCATCACATAAAAATCATTTATGCACAATATATCACACAATATATTAACTTAATTTTGAAAACATGTTCGTTCGTAAAAAAATAAAAACAAAAAGTATATTTTCTTATTTATAGTAATATTAAATTAAAGGTTTCCCAAATTTCAGAAAAAATAGTTTCGACGCATAACTCATCGCTTATACTCTTTGCTACTCAACTACTTCATATCTACAAACATTATATGATAAAATGGGTAATGGCATATTAGGTCAGTGTATGAGATCATGAGCAGAAAGTAAATGGAAATTATGTGTTGAAAGAGAGAACATAATTTTTTGCGAAGGGCATCTATTCTTTCGTAGAACATTTATGGAGGGAAAAAATTCGCCAAGTCAAGCTTGTCAAATACAGAGTTGAGAGCTTCGGACTTATTATCAAAGTTGGGTTTTCCTTTGGCAACTGGCGTCTAACATCTTGTTCCGTTGAGTTTTTCCCTGAATTTTTTTCGCTTCTTCTTTTTCCTCCATCTCTCTTTCACATTCTCTCCGTAACTTATTTTCTCCGAAAATGGGGCGTATGCTCTTTCCAACAAATGAAGCGAAGAAGTCCGGAGATCCTTTTGTGTACACATGTTAGCTATACATAAGGATTTCTGTGTATGTGGATGCGTTTCCTAGTGAGAATAGGGTACATGGTATAGTGACTTCGTGCGGAACTACCATTTAAGTTTTTCTTGCACTTGTGCACTTTAATTCAATGAAGGATGGTAATCTCCTGTAAAGTTTGTTTCCTGCCATTGTTATATGATACAAGGTTAACGCCATACTTGTCACAATGCAAGGGAACAGTTTCCCCTTAAACTTTTGTCATTGACGAAATCCAAGTCGGAAGCAATGGGACAAGGAGGATGTAATTCATTGGAGACTCCCTAGCTTTATTTGATTTGTGTACATATAGAAAGACACATAGGGTATTTTTTCCTATATGTTTTTAAGTTTAGATGTACTCAAAGAGAAAGAACAAAAGTTGGGGAATTTTTGTATATGATACGAGTTTTGTTAGCAGAGTTTATATTACATACAGCGAAACATGTTGATTCTTCCTTTTTCTCGCTCAACTAAGGAGGACAAGCTTGAGAGAAATAGGTGGATAGATACATGGAAGGAGAGAAAAAATAAGAGTGAATGGCTGACTTAAGTCCTTCTATTGTCGGCTCCAAAGCACTGAATGGGGGATTGAAGTGATGAGCTCCTCGTCGGTAAATTACACACATTTTACCCAATGAGTTCTCGTCAAGGAAAATATTGTTCTGGAATTGTCTGACTCAAGCCTAACAAACTGAGAACATGTTCACGCACTAACTTTCCTCCTATCTGTATTTCAAGGGGGAAAAGTCCATTCTTTAAGTGCTTTTCTCTCAGACACTCATGTTCTAAGCACAAGGAGACAAAATATCCTTGTTTTTTAAAACTCCTCACATTTTCTCTTCTTTCCGGGACTAAAGTACTTAGACGTGAGTACAAGGAGTGGCTTTTTAAACTTAACATGAAAATTCTAAAAAAACACAGGATTCTTGCGGAAAAGTAAGTACGCAAACATTTTTCCACAATTGAAAATGTAAGGAAAATTTCTGAGTATTCAGGTTATTAGTTATTCTTAATTTTTAGATCCATTTAAAATTTACAGTCAAGCTTGCAAGTTCAAATAAATTTCAAGATCAAGTTCAAAAATATGAGTTAGTATCCCTTCCTTGCTAAAAATCTCTAAGCTCTGTACGTTGGCACACTTGACTACAAATTATTTCCCCGTCTCTCTTATCGCTCTTCCTGGGATTTACCACACACGCATTTCCTCAAGTTTTTTTTAAAGCGCATATATATTTTTTTTTACTATGAACCACACATAGCACACACGTTGGAAAGAAAAGATGAGTATATGGTACGTGAAGGCAAAATGGAATAAAAAAATTCTCGTTGATATTCCAGACCATTTCTGACATGGAGAAAAAAACTATTGTCTCCTATTTTTTAAAAGGGGAAATGTATTTTAAACGAGCGTCCTTTCTTCACACTACGCAATTTTTGTATACATTGACAGTGTGCATGAAATTAGCTGGAATTAAAGAGTCAAAATATTACAGAAGTGCTTCTCGTCAAGTGTAATATTCCTACAAGATCCCTGTCTTTATTTCTGACTTATAAAGGCTCATAGTAAAAAAAAATTGTAAAATCTTTGTTGTAATGGAGATTGATTGCAGGCAAAAATAGCATGTTAATTATATTTACTAAATACATGTGTGTGTAAATGAAGTTTGATAAAACAAAGGGTAGAAGCTTGTCAGGGTTTATTGATGCTTTGGTCTATATACGTAGATATAAAAGGAGAGAAAATACAATAGCGCCGTGAGGGGTGAAAAACTAAAGTGACAATCAGTAGCAATGGAGCACGAAGTCTCAAAGTGTGTACAAAACACCATGACACTTTTGCCTCCAGCACACTTTCACCTCGCAATCAACCACATCCATGTAGTAGCTTGCCTTTCCAGAAAGGCCTGTCATAATAGTTCCTTTTCATAAAAGAATGTCCGCCTCACACACACACACACACACAAACTATCGTATACACTTTCACTCAAACTTTCTCCTTTACTTTCACTCTCATCCTTATCCCTCAGCCTCGTACATACTTCAAGCTATACTCAAGCATAGGAGAAAGGAGCAAAGGAACCTAAAACCTTTCTCCCTCCATTTCTCCTCTTTACAACTGCACATGGTATTTTTAGCTGATTTTGCACTCCTCCAAATACAAATCCACTCAAGAGTTTTTGAGAGGTAACAGTTTTTTCTACCTCCTAACTTCCAACTCAGACACATTCGAGTTTTCAAAATCCCACAAGGACTTAAAAATTGGAATCGATACTAACGGCTCTCCCGTCATGTTTTTTCCCTAAGGACCACACATGGCTAGGCATTCAGAGAAAAGAGAGAGAGAGAGAAAGGCAATGGGAAAGACTTTCTTTCAAACAATTTCAAAACATGCTAAAACAATCTTTTCCTTCCAAGTTCCAAGAAACGTTATAAATTCCAGTTTAGATTGAAACAATGTAAGAGCAAAATATGTCATTCATTGCAAAAATTCTCGTACTAAAAAAACAATTGATTTCCTTCTCTTTAATCTATTTGTTTTCACTAGGGTTATTTTATCTTAAACTGGACCCCTCCGTTATAAAGGCCTGGAATAGAATTGTTTAACAAAAAATAATTGCTTTTAATTAGAAAAATTCAATGGAAAAACATTTTCCATGTAAAACTATACCGACAAAATATTTCCTCATGAGAAAACCACGAGAAAAGTCTCTTTGAGCGCCATAAAAATACACGAAAATTCAAAGCTCCTTAAAAGGTTGAAGAAAAAGTGAAATATTGTCATTTGAGAGTTACAAAAGAAAAGAAGCTAAATAAAAAGTGGGTATGGAATTGAACACGTCCACCATACGTTATAGACTTGGCAAAGGAGAAAGTCTAGCTTGTCTCTGTATCTCAAACATAATAGTTGTTTTATTACGTACTAACTTGTTCCTGTTCCATTGGCTCACCGATGACTCTATATTTTTTCCTTATGTATATACACACGCAGAAATGCAAGGACGATTGGAGTTAGTACAACAAGGAAGAAAAAAAAGAGGAAAAAAATTCAAACACGTGGGGTCCTTGTTGCTGGTACTATGGTGTGTATATAGACAGGGAGGAATACAAGTATGCATATGTACATAATATGTGTATGAGGTTGGGTGGTTTGATGTAGGATAGCGTTCAAAAACCCTCGTCAATTTGGCCCATTACCGTAACGTTCTCAGAAACGACAATTCGCATTTTCTCCAGGCTACATTATTCCCCACGACTTTTATACGACCACATCAAGTGAACACGGAAACACAACATTCCCGCTCTCTTCCAACACTCCTCACATACACTTTTCTTTTTTTTTTCTCACACACTCTTATATTCCCTACCTTCAAATACCTTTGTATGTATACACACGCAAGCATAACTATTTCTCAAAAAAAATCCTTCTTCTACTACTACTACTGCAATGCATTAAAATATAGAAGAGGGTGAAAGCTTTCTTTCGTGAACGTGTGTCTTCTGGAGGAGCCAAAAATCTTGAAAATTTAACATCTTCACTCTCCCACTTTTCTAAAAACATTCTTCCTCACTTCCGTCTCTCCCTCTTACTTCCGCTCTCATCATTTTTCCTCCAATTCCTTAGAATATTCCCAGTACTCTTTCCATCAACACTTACTTAGTTTTTCCTTGTACTCACTCCCAACAATAATCCATGCCTCCCTTGCTATTACCATGCTAATATAAAAAAAATCTCACCGCCTAGCAAATACTATGCCTTTACTAATAATTATTATTACTATTACTGCTTCCATGTAGGACTGCGCAGCTGCTAAAATATTCAACATATCAAACTATATTTGTAAGAAGATAAGGAAAAATCAATTTTTTTTGAATCTGTGAAAATCTACTTAGACGCACAGACAAGCGAAACTGATTGGCTAATTCAAAAGATTTTTATCAATTTTTCTTTTTAAAAGCGAACTTCATTTTGTTAGAATGATTTAATGATGGGGGATTAAATATGTATGGTATGAAATTTCAATGCTGTGTAATAGTAGGACATAAGGAGCAAATATTTTCTTGAGAGGAAAGAAAATATGTTTAATTTCTTGAAAAGCCGGGAAATTTGCCTTTGTAAATCCTTTCCCCACCTCTTTCATCATCGTCATTAGAATATCATGGAGAAAGTCAGGGCTGGAGATGAAGCGTGACAGATGATGTTTCAAGTGCTATAAGTGAGGGGCTTGGGATGATTAAATACCTTTTAAGAGAAGTGGCCTTGGTAAGGAGAAGAGCTCTTCTTGAAAACAAGTAGATCCGTATGTACACACGTGTATTTAAATGGAGGTTAAGAAAAGTCCAGCTAATTCAAAGGAAATTTGACAATGTATGTATTTAAATGAGGAGCATTTTGAGGTAGGGAGTGAAAACTGTATGAAGTCACTTAAGGCAAAAATGAACCACACTTTACTCCACCTTACTTGAAAGTACAAGCTACGTAGGCTTTTCAGCATGGGAGATGTAATAGTTGTCTGCTTTAAACTTGTGGTTTCCATACTTTCAGAATCATACACACTGCACTGGGGAAAGATGGATGTACTCCATTATTCAGGCCCATCATCAATCCTCAGCTGACTTTCTCCAAGGAAGTTGTATCTCCTCTCCCACTTTTTTTTACCTTAGAAGAAGCTATAAGGACAAACAAGTGCGGAGAAATTCGCTTCTACGCACAATTGCTTGAGAATATTTCAGACAATGTTTTTAGCCCACGGAATTTTTAATTTCCAACGTAAACGTTTGATGGAACTTTTGCATTTAAAAACACTAAGTTTTAAAAACATTATCTGTTTTTAGAAACGGTGGAAAAGTGACTCGTGATGTCCCCAAATAGTCAAATACCCATCAA
>JAQFXU010005426.1:0-11692 GCA_034693705.1 Spatulosminthurus flaviceps | reverse complement strand
ATACGAAATACAAAATACTTGAAGTATTTCAAATACTATTTGAAATACTGTATTTTGAAAATCTCCACACCTCTGGTGATGGGACACCTGTGGTGGATGTGAAGAACTACCGTGATGCCCTATCTTCGTTATTTCCTCCCCAAAAGGATTCAAAACTGAAATTGATGGAGGTACATGAGGTAAAATTTCGGGAAAATTTCAAGCCCGTTGTAAACTACAGTGGGCGGTTTACTGAAAACCGGCGGGAAATTAATTTGCTTCGAGACAATGTTGCTGCAGAAATTCTCAAGGCCAAATTGGAAGCTGCAAAGTCAGCATACGATGATTTTCTTCCAATTTCATCAGTCAAGGTCAAAAATTTGAAAGAATTGTTAAAATTTGTGGTAAAAAAGCCAGGCCTGGAATTTTTTAACACTTTATACTGCACTGAAGGGGACTATAGAGAGTACGTTGGGGCTTAGAATTATTATAGGGCAAACCAAAATTTATTCGAGTTTAGAGAGATTTTATAATAGTTTTAGTGAATTCAAATTAAGAACCATTGGAATATTAGGAAAAATTGATTTACGTAGTGCACATACTTTAAATATTTAAGTGACATTTATATGTGAAACTGAAGGGTAAAATTTTAAAGATTAAGTCTACATCTTATGTTTAATTTTAACAGAAGAAAATATCCCATGCATACTAATAGTTTTTAAAATTCTGAGTATTGTTTTGAAATTCTTGTCACATTTCTAGAATTGGTACTGTTTGCCATAACTTAGCCTTTATAAATATTTTATTTACAATGCTATAGCCATAAACTGTTTGTTGATGAATAAATCTCATTTCTTAATGTACATATATCATTTAAAAGCACAGCAAATTAACTAAAACTTGCAACCATTTTAAGCCATTATTGAGCAAAATTCCTAAATATCCCGCCAATAAAATTGGTAAAAATCTGGTAGAAATAGCGCATTGTAAAGTAAAGGTTATCCAAAATTTCTCCAGTTCATTTTTAGGGATAAAATATTTGCGGAATTGTTAAGTTTGTATTCCAAAATCACATTATTCTACGAAATTGCTGTTTATTTTTGAAAATAAATAAAATTCCCATGGCTTCTTCTCATTCTCGGTCTTGGCCATCTACACCATTTGTATGAGTTCCTTGGGTCATACTCTTCTATGTTCAAATTGTCACGCGCTGTGGATCATAATGTGTACGTCACATTAACCATTACACTCACTCAGTGCAATCAGCATTCCGTGGAAAATTCTAGCTTTCATAAACCGAAAGAAAATTTTCCAATTTTGGAGCCTCAATTCACAAGTGATTGATTTTGTGAGCTAGGAAAAAGAATTCCAAATCGGTTTGGATGGAAAATACTGGGAGAAATTCAGGGCCGCCCGTAATTTCCAAACTAAAATTTCGTTACTCATCGCTGCTTTGACTTTTATTCTGTAATGTCCTTTTTGGAGCTTGCGCGTCTCTTGTCTGGAGCCAATGTATCCGATTCAATCACATAAAGATCAGTGGATTTCAAAAGCATACTATTTACCTTAATTTGGATATTTACCCTACACCTCCATGATGTATTTAGTATTTTCATGCTATTTTTCATTCAACAATTTATTTGTGTTTTTCAAATGATTGAGGCCGAACTGCTGGGGCTAAATTCGCGGAGGAATTTACTACGGGAGGGGTTACATAAGATGGAACCTTGTAATTTAGAAGATGGTAATAAACCCTGGAGCATTGCATCACAAGCTATCATTTGCTGAGGAATTTACTTAAGTTTGGTGAATTATTTGGGTGGGTGATTCTCATTCCATTTCAACTCTTACGGCTCTGGTGTTCATTTATATCTCGTTTGGATGGGTAAGCGTGGGCCAATAAAATTGGATATGGCGCTTTCAACTCTCCCCGCTGTGATGTTGAGTAGCGGGAAAATATTTCTCTTAGGGAGAGAAGCCTCGGTAATGACGTCAGCAGCAGGAGGCATTGCTCGTCAGCTAATGTTCTCGTGCGCAGGGAAAGGAAAACGGTTTTTCGATGAGGACATTTCCAATGAATTATAATCGTCTAAAATGTTTGGAAATTTTATCACAAGAAAGATAAAATGGGGAAACTAATTTTAGGATATATTAAAATCTATAGCAAATTATTTGCTTTTTGGTCATAAAACAAGGGGAAAAGTAAAAATTCTTCTTGTCTCTGTCGCAAGCGACGAAGACAACTCTTCTCAAAACAGGACCGCGACATGAAATTCTCCGCAGAAACTGAAATCATCAAATTGGGACATTTCGTCTGCTTCAACTTGTGGGCTACAATCAACTTCCAATGAGCAAACGCCGTTTAAAACCTTTAGAAGGGTTAAATTTCCCCATGTGGACGAACCTTGAATGGTTAAAATTGTCCCGCACTGTTGATATCTTTATCTACATCACTTTGCCCATTGTTCTCAATGCAATTACCATACTCTGGAAAATTCTGGCTTTCCTAAAGCGAAAAAAGTTGTTCCTATTTTGGGTCCAAAATTTCCAAGTCTTGGATTTCATAAGCTCGGAAAAGGTTTTTCAAATTGGTTTGAATGGAATACATTCAAAGAATTTTAAGCTCTTGCGGTATTTCCATACCAAACTGTCTTTATTCATCGTTGGTATGACGATCACTCACATGGTGCAAATGGCCTTTAAGTTTAGAAGAACTCAGGGCTGGGAAAATTCATATTTTGAATTTGTATTATTCGGGTATTTTTGGGCCTTTGCTGGATACCTCCATGGGTTATTTTTTGTTTCCATGATATTTTTCATTCGGCAATTCACATGTTGCTGCCAAGTGATTGAGACCGAACTGGTAAAAATAAATTCCGAAGGAATCTACTACCTGAGATGGAAAAAAGTGGGCCGTGTCATTTACAGGAGGGTGGAAATAGGATCTTGGATCATTGCGTGAGGTGCTGCCATCTGTTGATGGATTTAATTGACAAGTTCGGTGAGTTATTTGAGATTGTAATTCTAATTGATATATCGTATGCAACTGCTATCATACTGATATTTTTGTATTTATCCATTAGATGGATAAGCGCGGGAGAGTTTGAGATGGTTCTGGTTTCACTACCGCTTGTGTTATTAAACGGGAGTAAAATATTTCTGCTTGGGAGAGAGGCCTCAGCTATGACTTTAGCGTCTATGGGCGTGGCACGCCAGTTGACGTTCTCGTGTGGAGGGGAAGGTGTTTTCGAGAAGCAATCAATTTCCAAGGTTAGCTCCGGAATTTTAAAAAAATCGTCGGTGTTTAACGCCCGGGAATTTCCTAAAGTTTTACCAAATCAAATTTGGGAAGGATATTCAATATGTTCGTAGGCTATGGCAAAAGAACTGATGATTAATGAGATGAATTTCCGCAAGTTTTTTTTCAGTAATTTCTTATTTTTTTAATTTTTTTAAAATCTAAACGGATTGTCATAGCTCAATGAGGTATAGCAAATCTGAAAGGCCGTGAATTTTCCTTGCATAATCGTTATTGCGTATATTTTTATCTTTTTAGGGAACGGAGATGTGGTGCGATGAACTTAGCAACAATCACGAGGTTTTTCGAATTTTTTCCATCAAATACACATCCCGCTGTATCTTCCCTCACTTCCATCATAAAAATACCAGCAATGGCGATTTTGAAAGCGAAATTAAAGATCTTTCAGAAATTATTGTCACACATCATTGAGCTAAAAGCGTGAGCAAGACACAGGCAAGGAAAGTTATAAGAGTTCTCATATAAAAGCACCACACGGTGGCCCGGCAACATAGCAGATCCGCATTGGCTTTTCCCCTTCTTCAGTTAGCTGTAACTTTTAATCCAAAAATTAGAATACATTGATGCATAATATTTCTGAAAGGGAATTTTTTGAGCTTTAAAAATTGATATGGTACATAATTTAATACCTTGTGATAAAAATAAAATAGTAAACATCCCAAACTTAACACTGCCAACATAATGGGGAAAACCGTTTCTTTACTATTTTATTTTTTCGGTATCATAATGCATTAAATTATGTTCCATATCAACTTTCAAAGCTCGGAAAATTCCCTTTCCTAATTATTATGCATCGATGCAATCTGATGTATGGATTAAAAGTTACAGCCAACTAAAAAAGGAGAAAAAGCCAATGCGGATTGCAGTGCTTACATTTTTCTTCTATGAATGAGGGGGAAATTTGGTAAAAGTATAAACGGCGTTCCTCATCACATTTTTTAGAGATCTTTAATATATAAAAAATGGATTTATACTCCTATTCAAAGCCGTATGTCTAACAGAGTTGTTAACCATCTTAATCCTTTATTCAATTATTGCGTTACAAAGTTTCATTGGTTAACCTCATGTATGAGGAATCTTCTCACAAGCGGTCATAGATCTGAGTGGGTCCATAGCAACTACGCTCTGAACTTTAATGCATACATGCACGTCTTATTTTATATAAAAAAAAGTGGGGTTTATACTCCGATTCATACCCGAAGGTCTAACAGAGTTTTCAACCATCTTAAGTCTTTATTCAAATCAGTTACAAATTTTCAATGGTTAAACCTATCTATGAGGAATCCTCGCACCAGCTGTCAAATTTCTGAGCGGTCAGGGGAAAAACCCAGTGGGAAAAAACCCCTTTCCTTGAGCCAAATTACATACAACCCCGGGGATTCGAACCCTAATAAGACTCAAAATGTCAACTCATGTCTTATTGTATGTATTTAATGCAATGTAATAAGTAGAGAAATTATATCTGGATTTCATTCAGTAATTTCTGTGAGTAAAGAGAGTGCATGATAAAATTGATGATAATAATTGATCATAAAATAATAAATAGTTTAACTTCCTTTTTAAACGCGTGTAAATTAGGATGCAAAAACTAAATTAATTACAGATTAGTCTCTATATACATCTGTCACTATAGAGAGATGCCACTATAGCGCTCCAAGCATTTTCCCTATTAAGATTTAAGACCATGCCAATTCTGAAGGAATTATTACCGAAACATTAGACATAACTCGTCAGACAGTAACTTTGACTCCGTATAATTCAGAACTTTTTCATTTTTCGTCTGAATGTAGTCTAATTTTATTTTGACCAAAAAAGGAGCAAAAAGTGCCTAAAAACCAAAAATTCTTAAAAATTCTACCACTACACAGTTAGTTCTTGAACCCGTTTCGCGGACATCCCGCGCTTGGTAAAAAATGAAGTCGCGAATTAAATTTTTTAAGCTCAATCATGAGAAGCACCATAATAAACTGTACCTTGGGCAAAAAAAATTATTTCTCTATTGTTACCATAGTAGCTGCAATAGCCCCGTTTGTCAATTTTTTCAACATTATTTAAATGGAGAGACAACGTTTATAGAGGCTTGCCGCCCCAAAAAATGCTGGAACGGGGGCCCACGGTATAAATTGCATTTTGTCCAAAAAATTATGTGCATTTTTTTAGGGGTACCGAAAATTTTACCATTTTCATTATGAGATTTCGAAATTCCTTGCAAAAATCCTTAAAATATTGAGGAATTTTGATCTGCTATAACTTTTGCTGCACTCAACGTAGAGTCACAGGGGTGAAAGATTCTTAAAGATAAACATTTTAACATTTAGAATTGATACTACACAAATTTTTACTCCTCCGAGGACCGAAGTTATAGGGAAATGAGTTCGAGCGGTTTGGGAACAAAAATCCTGGGAAGAACAAATATTTTTTGGTTTTAAAATTTGCTGACCCCTTCCCCTGAGTTTACCCGATTTCGAGGCAATTTAGTACCCAAACCGCTCAAACTCAAGTAGTGTTTCAAGGATGAAATGCAATAACGAATATGCCACCCATTCGTATTACTAAATAATATAAACGCCGCTTGAATTACGCACGACAATGTAAGGTAGTCCGTTGCTTGAAAGCTATACAGTGTTATCGATGAAGTGTGTAACCAATAACGATTGCTGAGTAAACTTTTGCATGTCATGCAAATTCTCGGGCCTCGGGTTTTACGCGAGGCCGGCCCGTTAAAAACAACCTTAAAAAAAACTCGACCGAAACCCGTTGAAAAATTTTCTTCATATACGAACCCGAGCCCGACCCGTTTGCAGTTTTTATTTTAAGCCCGAACCCGGTAAAGGCCCGGCGTCTTTAATTTTTGAATGTTTGAACCCGGTAAAAAAAACCCGGCCGGGTCGGGCTCGGGCAGGCCCGAAGTAGAAAGCCCGGTTTCGGGCCTCACCTCTAGCTTAAGCAATGGAGGCAGAGTAGTATTATTTTTCAAAAACACACATCTAACAATAAAGTACGAAAACATTAGCACACAACAGTTATTTTTAACTTTGAGATTTTGGTATTAAAGGGAAATTATAATCATAAAATAAAGAAACCATTACCTAACAGGCGCTTAACAACGGGGGTACAGGGGGTACATGTGCCCCCCACTCGAACCCCAGAGGGGTACAAGCATGCATTATATACCCCCCGGAAATTTGATAAATAGCTAAAAATTGTCTCAAAATTTTCTATGCCACTTTTTATCAAATTTTCTGCAACAAAAAGACAAATTTGCCATGTTTCTTTAAAAATTGTCAAAAAACCGCCACTTTAAAAAAATTGTTTGTAAAAAAAGTGATGTTTCTTTACATATATACATGAGATGTTAAAAATTAAATGGCCGGGGGGTTATAGTTTAATAAATTATTTAATAAATTTAGATAAAACTCAATGTTACCACCAAAATCTCGATGCTGAAAGTAACTATTGTGTACTAATTTTTTTGTAAAACATAATAAGGAAAAAAAATAATAATAAAATCCGTCTAAACCCTTCAGGTACCTCAGATAGAAAGAACTATGTGTGAGCTGTTGGGACCTAAAAATGCGTTGAAATTGGAGAAAATAGTTAGGGAAATGAAAACTGACAAATTTTTGCTGTGACAGGTAGCATGGATTTGAACCTATATTTTTTCGTACATTCTCATACACCAAACGCTTTCCTCTGTAATGTCCTCGAGCTTAAAAAAGCGCTAGTTAAATTAAAACCCAGGATAAATGTAGCATATAATAATTGTTTAACGGTATAAATTTTAATAACATAGTCTATTGGCGCATAAAAATAGCATCTGTATCCAAAGTCTAATAATTCCGTAATAACGCTTAATTAATTTATTTTCCAATCCCAATCAATGATTCTATGTTTTCGAATCATAAATATAACAACAATTTTATTCAGTGGTAGATTTTTTGCTAAGCCCTTAAAACCACGGTTTCGAATAATTTGATCACGGCATTTATGCGTATACATATGATACCAATAGGTGGTTTAGGCAAACGAGAAAACAATCACTCCCTTCGTTTTGTCTTAGAATACCATACAATTTATCTTTAATTTATCAAAAGGATTTTATGAAGTAAAAACATGCCAATTTGGTCCAGTTGAAGTTATTTGCCTTATTCTTTGAAGTTTAGAAAAGTTAAATTTATCACAAAAAATCATTTTTACCGAACATAACGAAAGAATCAAAATGTTTTAAAGCTCTCAAAAACGTTTTTCTGTGGAAATCATTTTCCTTATGAAACTGTCTCTGTAAAATACATAAAAATGTAAAATACGTTTGAAGGTTTAACCTCAATATAGTATACTTTACATGAGGTTAAGGCTGTTCTAATTAGTTATATTTTTATATTATTAATATTATTTGAAGCTTGATACTTTGATGAGCAATGCATCGTATTGATGTTGGTTATTCCACTGGGTTTTTAAAAACGATGTCGGGATAGACAAGCCTGGTTCCCGGACAACAGTGTTGGCCGGCATAACGTTTTGTAGTCCCCAAAACGTGTGTGGCAACAATAGCAATAAGTTGGGTGTAGTTGAACTTGAATTAAAATGGAAGGCGGGAAATTCGTTTCAGCTCAATAGATGTACAGCGAAACATAACCCCTAATAATGGCAACGTAGTTAGTTTTATCTACGAGAGAGAGTTTTAGCTTTAGAGTTTTTTGCTAACCGATTTTGAAATCCTAGGAAAATAGACCAAATGACTGCAGAAGAGGTCCAAATAACTAAACCACTTATTAATTTCTTTAACGAAGCTTAAAAGTCTCGTTTATTGTTGTAGACTATCGTATACAAATTTCAATTTCCTCAGAAATGCACCCCGTGTGTAAACCGACTGGAGTTGTATTTCAATATAATTTACTCTATTGTGATAAAGTGTATTACTAATAACAAATTGTTTCAAAAATCATTAAAATATTCATACAACCTCAAGTCCTGCAACCCACTTCAAAATCAGACGCAGAAAAAAATGGGCGTCCGAAAAATGACCAGCGGGTCAGGCTATACAATTTAAAGCCATGACCAAGCTAGTGGTGGTTGATAATAATAGTCATTGATCTGAATTGTATTCACACATAACTTTTACCCTGCATCTAGGGATGTCAATTGAGTTTTAAGCTATTAGCTGAAACAGGAGAGATCTCTTGTGCTCTGTGGTGCATGCATGAGGTTGAACCATAACTGCATCATCAATTCCCACAGGCCCTCGTCTTCAGAGCCGTTACCATAGGCCCTACTAGATGAAACTAACTATTGTTCTACAACAATTTACGGAACTGTGATTTTTCCGATAAACATTAGGGTGCCCAAGAACCTATCTGTTTTGGAAAAAATTATTGATTATCGACAAATAATAGTCGTCGTATTTTCTAAGGACTTAAGAACTTCAATAATTGATTCACCTGAAGCTGACAATCCATGGCAGTAGATAAAGACAATATACTCCTGCGTCCACTGATATCTGGCCCGCTAATTGCAGGTCCTAATTAATTATTACAAAAAAACTAAAGGCCCGCACTTCAGCTGAGTTTTAAGCTCTTTGCTGAAACATATGAGTACGTGGTTATTGGAGATTGGATTATGGGGTTTTAAGCAAATCGCAGGTGAAATCGAAAAAATCATTAGGTAAGAGAACACGACATTAATAATACGCATTTTTTTAAGTCACAACGGATTATTTAGTAAGAAACTGGATTTCAAATTGAGATCGTAGGGAACCGCTCTATAAATTGTATATTAAATTTGCCGAAATATGACATAAATTAATTTAATGTGTATTGTGCCGTGCTACTCGGTAACCGGTTAGTCGGGTTCATACGTTGTCATACATTCAGCGTTGCAATGTAAGGGGCCCACGTGACCTGCTTACTTGCTTTCAAAATAATGTTGTGCTGATTACTATAAGAAAAAATAAATAATGTTCAAAACAGACTGATAGATGTCTGATGTGGTTGCGAAAAATGTGTTTTCACTTACCTCTACGTTTTATTCCTATCATCTGATTTATAACACGAAGTATGGTGTTAACAATAATAAATTCTGTTTATCAACTGCAGATGCATATTTGGAACATTCCATAAACGAATAAATACATGTTTAATATCTTCGTTTTTAAAAAGGTTATTTTACGCAATTTAAAAATAATCAAAGCATGTTTGGTATTTTAGGTTTATTTTTATGTTATTTTATTACAGACGTATGTGTTATATTAGTGTACCTTTCCCAGGCACGTATAAATTATTTTTTTGATATTGTGTGAATATGTGTTTTATATTTAGTATAAATCGAAGAATATGAAAACCACGAATCATTTCCATTTGAACTGCAAAAATAGATAACTATAAAAAATAACTATAAAAAGGCAAAACACATCTTTGGTTTTATGAATAAGTAGTGGATCTGTGAATTACGGGTGGAAAAACCTGGAATATCACTCGTTTAAGTAAATTAAACTGAGCAAAGGGGACTGGCAACCTAGCCTAGCAAAATTTTTAAACCAAATGACTTAAATAAAATTTTATGTGTAAATTAATTTGACTTGTTATTAATTGACAACTGACTAAACTGACTAGAGTCAGTGGTCCCTTTGACGCACAAAAATAGTTAGGATTTAATCCAGTAAACCCAGGTATGCAACGCTGTAAGTTAGTTCATTCAATCCAAACGGGGGTAATAATAAAATTGCAAAGCTCCACCCCTTTAGTTTGGTTGGGTAGTGGTCTATTCTTTGGTTTGGTTCATTTCGTGGTTACAAAAGAAAAGAAAATATAGAAGATTCCTTTTATAGTGGTTTCCCCTAAGTTATGCACGTGACCACCAAAATTGACTGCCAAAAATCTTGTCTACGTCCCTAGCTTAGCCGTGAATGTACCGAATCTCAAATTTGGTACGTAGAGTACCTGGGTGATTCTATAGAGGTCTTCGATGTCAAATTGGTATTTTCAACGAAAAACCGAAAAAACCCGGATAACCAAAAATTCGGTTTTTCGGAAAATTGAATGTGAGGACATAACTAAATTTGTGTTAAAACCCTATGTTTTAAATTTCAACTCATTCGTATGATCCAGTGCTGAGATATAGCATTGACCACTTGTTACAAACCGAATCCCCCAAACCAGGGGTAGGCATCATAGAATTTTTAAATTATTTTTCCTGGGCTACCTTGATTGTTATCAAGCGAAAAAAAATATTTTGGATAATGATCGTGCCATAGTGAAATGTTGTGGTCGATCCTAGTTGTACAAGCTCTTTTAAATTATATTACCTGAATCGCGGGTATGATTTCTCCAATGTGGTTGGAGACAAGGCTGGATAACAACATCCATCCTCCAGCAAGCTCCAACTACCACCAGAGGTCTCTCATATTTCAGCTTATAGCTTGAAACATAAATTTAGTGGAATATAGAATGGTCATTAAGTGTTGGGTGAGAAACTGGGACTTGCATAAGGATTGTTCTTGTTATCCCGCCTTGGCCTTTCAGTCTCTCTCACACATAAATGGCTCAATCCGACGAAAGCTTTTCTTAAAGCTTTCATGTTGTACAACCTGACCCGCGGGTCTTATTTCAGTAGCCTGGTGGCTGGAGTGTGGTTGGAGCCAGTGTTGGACAACAAGTTCCAATCTCCAGCAAGCTCCAACCACCTCCAGAGGCCTGAAGTATTTCAGGAAAGAGATTAAAACTCAGCTGTAATTCCCAAATTTAATTTAAATGGGATAACAAAAAACCAGCGGATGGTGGGTGAGAGACTGGGGCTTGCGGGAGGTTTGGTCTTGTTATCCCGCCTTGGCCCCTCAGTCTCTCTCACACATAAATGGCTCAATCCGGTGAAAGCTTTACTTCAAGCATTCTACTTGCTTTTATGTTGTAGAGCCTGACCCGCGGGTCTTATTTCAGAGGCCTGGTGGCTGGAGTGTGGTTGGAGCCACTGCTGGACAACAAGGTCCATTCTCCAGCAAGCTCCAACCACCTCCAGAGGTCTCTCATATTTCAGGTAATACCTTAAAACTCAGTTAGCATTTCCAAATATAATTTAAATGGAATGCAGAAAGGGAATTTAGTAGTGTGACGCTTTTTCGAGTCTGGGATTGGCTGGAGTGACTACTGGACAACAAATCCAGATCTCCGGCAAGCTCCAGCCAACTAAGGACCTATTTGTAAGCTGCAAGTTACTCATGTGTCTTTAAGTTACTAGCTTTTAGCTAGTAAGTTTTCCTTATTCTTTTTTTACTGTTATTAGTTAAAAAATAAAAATTGTAGGCTATTTTAGAATTCAACCCTTCAATTCGGATGAAGTTGTTGCGGAAGAACCACAATGGATTCCTCGCATTGACACCTTCGGAGTTACTGTAGAAGAATA
>JAQFXU010005425.1:0-11694 GCA_034693705.1 Spatulosminthurus flaviceps | reverse complement strand
GATTATAGGAGGCCCGCCCGTTGCAAACTACCTTTACAAAAAGCCCGACCGAAACCCGTCGAAAAATTTTCTTCAGGACCGAACCCAAGCCCGACCAGCTGGCAGTTTTTATTTCAAGCCCGATCCCGCTAAATACCCGAAGTCTGAAATTATTTAAAGCCCGAACCCGGTCAAAAACCTGGCCGGGCCGGGTTCGGGCCGGCCCGAACCAAAAAGCCCGCTTCCGGGCCCCAGCCCTAATTCAACCCAAGTCTGGAGTTACAAAAGTTTCGCCTAGAGCACTGTATGTACTTTATCTACACATGTGATATGAATAGTATATGATCAAATCATGGGCATGCATCAAACATTTGACATTTAAAACGACAGACAGACCGTTCAGGCTAAGGCTAGTGGGGTGCCAAATTATACCCTACTTGTAATTTTCATAAGTCAAGCAACAGCAGTTACAACTGTACTTATAATTTTAGAAAGTGTTTCTAAATATTTAGAAATTTTACACGACAGTCGTGGACCCTGACTTGTTGTCTGCAATAGGTTCTGTTGCGGGAATAACTGGTCTTGGGGACTTTTCACCATTTCTTGTTATTTTTACCTTATGTTATTGTACATATATAGGCAAAAATATGGGAAAAGAAACAACCTTTCAATGCACACTATAGTTCTAAAACATTCCTTCGGCTCCACTTCGTGAAAAAAGGTGTTACTGTCTTGAGACATTGTATTGCTTCATTTCTTATAGACACTTAATGTTGTTGGAAGCAAGAAGCATTTTCTTGATTTTTGAAATTTTATTTTAACATGCAGATGTAAATGTCACAAGTACTGATTCCATTTAACACTGCCCAAACTTGAACTATTTTCTCTTATCTATCTTTGTTTTCTTCTTATTCTCTAAACACAACACAATAAATTTCTCCCTCAAATAAACGATGAATACATAATTAAATTTAAACTATTAAACAGCTGGAGCTTAGCTCTCCCATCTGCAACCTAAATTCTATTCTTTTCTTAAGTCAAGCAACAACAGTTACAACTGTATTTATAATTTTAGAAAGTGTTTCTAAATATTTAGAAAGTTAACGCAACAGTTGGGGACACTGACTTGTTGTCTGCAATAGGTTCTGTTGCTGGAATAACTGGTTTTGGGGACTTTTCACCATTTCGTGGTATTTTCGGATTTTATATTATTGTATGTAGGCAAAAATCTGATAAAAGAAGCAACATTTTTGCTCAGAATATAGTTCTAAAACATTCTTTCGGCTGCACTTCGTTAGAAAAGGTGTTACTGTCTTGAGACATTGAATTGCTTCTTTTCTTATAGAAGTTATACGAGTCACCCCCGACGTCACAAATTGAAATGGCAGGCATGGAAAAGGACTTAATCAAAGAGGTACACATTTAAAAACATTAAAGGGGCTTACTTTTAATTCTATAATAATAAACGAAAACTAATCCCAGTAATTACTTTTTGAAGGTTGATGGGACCATCACAGAGAAAATTCGCAGAAGATGCAAGCAAAAGTGCAATAGTGTGTCACAGAAGAAGCGGATACTTAAAGCTTTAACGAAAGCTAAAATTGGGATTCAGAAATACCGAAGTTCCTTGCGAGAAATTCTCGAGCTCTACGCTATTTTCGACGCCAAGAATTATTCTAAGGAACTAGATCGTTTGTGGAATAAGGATCTTACGAAATACTTTTATAATAGTACTTCATAACAGATTTACTAAAAAATATTATAACAACTGAACGATTATACTTCTGAGTTTTGTGTAGAGGATAAGCATTGAGATATTTAAATTAATTATTTCAACGTTGTATGTTGTATCTAAATATTTGTTGTTATCCATTCATGTAACCGGGTACCAGATGAGAGTTATCCATGCGGTAGTTCACTGTTGGGGAATCTTTAGGTGTGTTACTTCGGTTCTCACTAACTTTATTTTTAATAGGGTTCTGTAATATTTAATTTTTCAATACTCTTTTATAGACTGTTTTAAATACGTGTGTAATTGCGAATTAGGAATGCATGTGCGTTACATGTCATGCGCTAATAATAAAAGATGTCATATATTGTAAATTGTAGCGATTATGCGGTAATAACTTAAAATATGTAATATGTTTAAATTGCACCTTATTCAAAAATCAACAATATTGAGCCAATAGTAGATAAGTGGATGTTCAAAAAAATTTTGAATGTAATCGGTTGAGTATTGTTTGAGTTACGTGCCGTTAGACACACGGACATACGGACGGACAAAGGAATTTTACTAGGGGCCTGACACCGCCCTAAAAACATACCATGGGATTCTTGGCCCCTAATAAAAACCTGCCTCATTTTTGGGCTCCGATTTTTGTTTTTTTCCTACATCCATACACTATTTAACCCAAGAGGGTGTTGAAAAGGGTTCTTGCCATCTAAATGTGTATACCAAACAAACGTACATAAAGCTCTAGAGCAATCATAGAGCAAGGGCACCGAAATTTGAAAAATTGTTCAATTGGTTATGATGCTTGAGAAAAAAATTACGTGTTCCTAGGAAAGTCAGCATATTTAATTCAAAATGTCAGTTTCGGTAGCAAAATGAAGTTGACAATTTACAATCAGGGGCAAACGAACGAGTGTACAATGCCAATTTCATTTGTTTTGTACCAAAATCAAATGGATATAGCCGCAATTTGACAGATGAACCTGCCACAATGAAGTTTCTGGGAAAATCGGGCCTTTGAATATTCTGCTACAGAAAAATCACATAGATATAGCAGCAATTTGACATATGAACCTGCCACAATGAAGTTTCTAGGAAAATCGAGCCTTTGAATATTCTACTACAGAACTTATCCGGATGTATACACAACATTCGTAACAAAATTTCAGTTAATATATACTATATACTATGCAGTAAGGTGAAAAATTCTGTAGAAAAAGGGAATTTTTTTATATATAGTTAACTGTAAAAATATTTGATAGCTGTAATATAGAAGAGCTGAAGGTTCAGCGTTCTAATATAATGAATAGTTATATTAATTTATTTATGGTCGTGTTAACGCGTATTAACTACATCGTATCATTACACTACATCATAACAATCTCCTTGGAAACTAAATATTGTACGGATAACAAGTTATGCATGTATATACATGCCTAAAATAAAAGCAGTTTTGATAACAAGTGAGTGAAACAGAAACAGAACTATAGATATGATGTAGTAAAACTAAGGCACATTTAGTTAAAAATACATGCGAAAAACACGCTCAACTACACAAATCTTTCTGTCCTATCTGCAACTTGACATTTTCCATCATTTTGGACAATTTTATCAGCGTTTCCGGAAACACGTCCGAGCTATTAAAAATAGTGATTTTTCCTAAATGGCTTAAATAATCCTGGATGAGCTCGGCTGTTAGAGATTTATTCTGTGACAAAGAAAGTGAGACAATTGCAAGTTAATAGTTGTATCCATATATGTATTTCCTCCCCTTTTATGCACGACACTTATATTTATACTTACCCAAAAAAATCCAAGACATTTGAGTTGAGGAATCCTGGCCAGACAGTATATTACTTTGTCAGGATCGACGACAAATCTACGGCCCAAAGTAACACTTTCTAATTCTACAGAAGTAAAACCCATTAAAAAATTAATTACATCATCTTTAGAACTTACATTAATCAATCACAGAATGACGAATGATGTTTGTGCTTAGATATATGAACAAATTGAAAATTACCAGAAAAATCCAAAAGAGATTTCCTCCTCGGGATTCTCTCAATTGGCCAACCCTCTTCCAAGTATTCCTTCACCAGGAAGCTTTGTAGTCCTGACATCCCAAACAAATCACAGCTACCATCCAAATTGAGTGCTTTCAACCCCGGCAAGGAATTGTAAATGTCCATAAAAGTATTGTCATAAAATTTCGACATGCGTAACCCTAGGTAATTGATTTTTGGGAATTGTCGGGAAAGAAACTCAAATAATATGAGCAAGGAGCTCTGATCAGAAGCAGAGCTAAAGGAACACGAGCTTGAAATTAAGATTAAAACTTTCTCAACACCATCATGCGGATTAAAATAATTTTCAAGAATTTGATCCGAGCTCGTCAACCTGCTCGTAATTTTGATAAGAGATGGAAATCTCTGCGGAGTGAAACTTGTCCATGAATTATTGTTGGACATATCAAAGGATTTGAGTTTGGGGAACACCAAGTCCTTATCAAAGCAAATGTCTATACAGATATTGGAAGCCAAATCCTCCAAGTTTCCTGACACATTCTCCAAGAACGACTCAAAGTGATCTTCATCAGATTCTAGCAATTTACCATTAATTGTTAATTTTTTTAGCTCAGGCAGTCTACCTAAAAGTATCAAACTTTTAACTGGAATGTTCGCTTGAAATTGTAAAATTAGTTCCCTCAAATTTGTCACATTGCAATCTGATAGCACGTGGTACAGCATTGTGCCATCCAAAATCTCTAGATTAATTTGTTCGGGAAGGCAGTTGCCAAGAATATTTTTCATAAACACCTTATGATTACAAGCTACACAGGAATCTTGAAGTTTCCATCTCTTCAGAGAAGTCAATTGGATACTATTCGATTCCAACAACGATTTGTCTTGAATTTTAAATTTCTCCTCGAAAAAAAGGGTCAGGTCCGTAAGGAATGAACTCTTAGTGGCAAGAAGACGACCGAGCTGTGCTTGATTCACTTCTGGACCCGTCTTATTTAATGAGAGTGTCAAATCCGTGATTTTTGTGTTCGGTAAATGAACCAGCTCCATAAAATTGGCATCTTTCAGTCCATGGGGCTCCACATGGAAATTTTGAATGGGTGTAGGTAACTGTGACAATGGACCAAATGCCCTTGAAAGCATTAGAGCTCGAAAATTCTTCAATTTTTGGCTACCCTCCTTCAGAAAAGTTATCGAACGATCCTTTAAGGCTTGACAGGCCTGGATATTCCAATTTCTGCAGACTAATCGGCATGTTTTGAGCAGTTCTACATCCTTCAGACTTGTCAGTACGATTTCTACTACCTATAAAAGTCCCACAAATTATTTCCAAAATGTTATTCTCTAAAAATAATCAGAACAAATATTTCAAAATACATATTATTGCCAAATTCTCAAAAATATCTTGAGTTCATTTCAAATCTTTGGTTTTCAAAATCAACGTAGGTATTATTTTAAGAAAAAACTAATACATGGAAAGTAATAATTAATTAAAAGTAATAATAAATGTTTGCAATTTAACTAGAATAACAAATTCTTGAAATAATAATGAAATACTTCAAAATGACTTCAAACAAAATTGACGAAACCATTCGGGCATTCTACTCATAGTTAGTCCACGGATTGGGATCAAAATTTCCGTTATTTTGACAAAATACATTTAAGATCCATAAGTCAAAAGATTTCTTACGAGGGAAGGAATTGTTCCAACAATTATAATTCTTCTGGGAGAACTTATACTCGTTGAGCTGCTCTCAGGCTGCGGTAAGGCCTTTAATGATTTATCACTTTCCAGTCGAGCACGTTTAATCTCGTGTGACGAATCCATAGTTTTTTTCAAAATAAAATTATTTGACCATCAATTCAAAACTAGTGCACAATTATTGAAGATTGACCAGTTATTGTTGTTTTTGCTTCAAGGGATGATCTGAAAGACAAATGTTACCAAAACAGTGTCAATTCCACGTGACTGTCATTGCAGCCTTTGAGGAAAAACCACTAAATTATACAAACTAATATTTTATCTACACAATTTTATTATAGAAAATGATGTTGTAAAAATACAGATTTTCTCTACAGTACAAATATACAAAAGTATTAAGAGGAGAGAAACACCTTCTGCTTCTCCCCACTTGTTAATGCAACGATCTTGCCGCCTTTTCCAAAAGCAAAAATCAAGTATGTCTTTTTTGAAAGCTTTACCTTGGTAGGTTGGAGCCTCGTGCATTGAGAAAGGTATTTAATGGCTTTTTTGTATGGAAAAGTGTTATTAGCACAATTTCAACCAATAAGCTTTTGTCCCTATATGCGATACATATATGCCTTCAATACTACATAGTTTTCCTCCAAATTCGAGATATTTGAAATATTATCGAAATACGTGCATTTTAACTCTGCACCCCGTCTCAAAATCAGAAGATGTGATTCTATTTTCTTAAAATCCCTTGAAATCCCAATAACCACCGAAAGGCATTTATCTAATGTGTAGTATAGAAATCGTTTGCAGGGACTTTATCATTCTAGATCGGATTTTTAAATATTGTTATATACCCCTGTATAGTATTTTATAATGAGAAAAAAGTTTACATTGTAAAATGTCAAAGTATTTGGCTTAAGAGGAAAAAAGTTAGAATAATAAAATTAAATGAAAATGTTTCGTTTTTTGCGAAAAATATGTACGACTTTAGCCAAAATACCTAAAAACCTTGTACAAGAGGTTTTAAAATACCAAATAATACAATAAAATTATGGAGATGTACCCACTGCAGAAACGATTTACTTTTCCGCTTCTGTTACGGTACTAATTTGAACTACTACTAAGGTTGCTTGCAATATTAGAATTGGTTCATGATGAGGAATAATAATGGAAATCAATGGCAAAATCTTCCCTCTCCAAGATTTTCAAAACTCTATTTTTATAGATACAAGGATTTTTTTCGCGGAGTTCTGAATGTGAAACTTTTAATGAGACTCGCAGAGCTAGAGCTTGAAAATGCACGAACCTTTCTCACAATAACAATTCCTAAATGAGGAATGTTATTGCAATATAGGACTCATGAAATTAAACTTGGACATATTTATTGTATACATATATTTATATATTATTGTGCATATACACACTTGTGATTACAATTCTTATCATTTCTAACACCGTGAGCGTGTTACTTTGAAAACTATATAAAAAAGTTTGTGTGTAAGTAATCCTATGGACTTAAGTTGCTACATCAAACGGTTCAGTTCAATTTAAATGTCATGCCTTTACACGTGCACCAATCAAGTTTCGAGATACTTAACGACAGTCACATAAGTTTCGAGTTACATTCTGTGGACTGTGGACCTTTACTAAATGCCGTAACATGATTTTTCTCCACATGCTTTGGACCATCCATTGTCTTCATATTATATGATACACTCACTAATCTTATACATTCTCACAATAATAATTTAAATGATGGAGTTAAACCTGTCGCCTCCTAAAGACCTAGACGTTGATAAGGTTCAATAATTTATTATTCTCTATGCATATTCGAACACCACCGTGGAGACGGGAATGGAATACAAAAAAAATATGTAGCCATTTATGCCATAAGCTACAATTTTATTTATCTTCTTGAAGACCTATCTACTGATAAGGTCCAAAATGATGTTCCTTACTACCTCTTTGAATTCTGCATTCGCACTCGGATATGTTAGAGACAGAAGGGATACAAAAATATCAATGATGACAATTCATTCCCGTAGGTAGGATTTAATTTTAACTTTTGGAAGGAACAATAAAAGAAGCTGTAGATAATCAATGAATTTTTATTCGAAAGAAAAACAATGGTTGGGTGACATTTGCTATTTAGTAGTAATAATAACATGCAACACAAGTATTAATAAAAAGCAAGAAAAATACATATATCATTAATTAAACGCTCTAATCACCCACAAAAAACTAACAATAATTTTATGATCACTCGTTTTGTCATTTTATAGTTTTCCGTATAGCTACTAGAATGTAGTAGTAGTAATCCGGCCATATAGCTACAACTTTCGACGTGCTAATTTTCCACAACACCTGTTACCTTATTTTCACAGTCAGGGAAAAGCCAGCGATGATACATGTCCTTAACCCTAGCTAACGTCTCCAAGCGATTCATTACCGATTCACCCGCTGGCGACCTACCGTTGTCCAAGTAAGTGCGTGTCAAAAGTGTTGTAGCAGAATAATCTTTATAAAGTTCGAGCATTCCTGCAATCTCTTTCATGACTGGGGTGACATGCCCGACTATTTTCACTTGTAAAATGCGTAATAACTGGTCCTTCAAGGTTGCTGAAAAAAGATGCACATATTTTTGTTAAGAAACACAAATCCGGAAAATTTTCTGCTGCCAACAATCTGCACTAGCTTACATACCTCGAGCCTCGGTGTGTCCTGGTGATATAATGTCCTGAATGGCAAGTAAATACTTCCCACTCTTAATGCAGTAATCACAAATTTCCGGATCCGTCAAACCATGACACTCGAGGAAATCAATGACAATTTGTGTGGCTCGTTGTAATATCCAATGGTTTGGGTGAAGAATCTTTCCACTATACTTGTCCACAATCTTTTTATTGAAGGAAATCATAGGAGATAAGTCCATCTTTGAAGCCAATTCATTGGCTTCCTTCGATACGGCGTTCCAAATCTGCTCTACTTTTAATGAAATGTCTGATGCCAGCTCGAACACGTCACATCGGTTGCATCTCCATTTGGCAGAGCAATAATTGAAGTCTAGGGGATCGTTTGGAACCATGTACCCAACAAGGGATGCGTCCGTGCCTTTACAATCTTTGCAAGTCACAGCAGACATGTAGGTCCCCAGCTCGGTTGGGTCAGTGCATCTTGTGCATTTACAAGGAAATCCCTTGGCCTCAGTTGCCTTTTGACGCTCCAGAGTACCGCTGTAAGGAGTGACGGCTGGGATGCAATTGAGTGTCAGCGCCTCCCCCTTTTTCACAGGTACGGCCGTAACCACTCGGATTCGATAATCCGTGTCATGGTTAATTGTCATAAAGCAATTTGGGACACATGAATGATTCAACCTACTTGCTTTAATATAAAGGTATATCTTGGAATTTATTCCTTCCCTGTAGGATTTCAAAGAAAGTTGTTATAAATATTATAGAGTTTATTGGTTGACGGAATCAGTCATATTGGAATGAAAATGTAAGTTTTGAAAGTTAAATTTCTATTTGTCTTCCATTTACTTCCGGCGACTACAACTCGACATAATTTATGAAGCTGCCTCGGCTCATCCAAAATTAACGGTCATACATAATGACAGGGCTGTGCCCGATCAACAAGATTATATCCATATATATTTAAATTTTACCGTGTTTCTCCAGCAACAGAAGGGATTCTTGATCGGTTATTCAAAATAACAATGCGGAGCAATTTATTCAAGTGCTGTTTCTCAAAAATAACTTGCTGGATATGCTTTGACGCGAGATTTTGAAACATCAATGAATAAACGACGTCAACGACAACATGGGCAGCTATTTTTTCCGGGTCGAAGCTGAAGCCATACACAAAATCCGGGATCCTTTCAAGCTCTTGAATCTTTGAGAACATTTTTAAATCTTTTTTCTGCAACATGAGGGCACGGACCATCATAATCAACAACATGAAATCGTCAGGTGAGATTTTGGGTGGAGGGAATCGAAACTTTTTATCAGCAAATACCCTGCATTCATTTTCTGCATGAGAGGAATTCTGCTCAAAAAATTAAATTCTTTACTGCATGGTTTAACATTTTTAACCGAAATTGATGAGACAGTTAATAATAATAATTATTACACGTATCTAACCTTTTCACACTCCTCACTACACACGGGCCAAGAACATGAAGAACAGCGTCGAATTGGCTCTAAAGGTTTCAATTTCCCACATGTCACGCAAACTGGCCCAATAATTCCAAGAGATTCATCCCAACAGGGGGCATAAAGAATTGGCTTTTCCATGAGAATGACTGTGCCCGCTTCGAGATCCTTCGTAGCGACACAGCTTTGACCAAAGGAATCACCATTGACTATAGTATAGCTGGAGCAGGTTTCCTTATGAATTTTCCAATGTACTTTTTGATGAGCAACGGAACAATATGAGACGCCACGGCAGGATGAGCATTTGAGAGGAGCTTGTAGAGTACAAACAGGGCACAGTTGTTGTTCCTGTAAAAAAAAATATGCACGTGACAGCTCGAAATAAATTATTAAAATTATTTTTGTTGACAAAAAAATTATTCTCAAAAAGAGATTTACATGAAGTCACGTCTCCCAAAAGCTTACCATTTTTCCAAGAACGCAAGCAAAATTGTAACGCACGATTCTTATACAGGAGATGGGGACTTTTGTAATAAGAATCCGTGGTTTTTGAGGAATCCAAATAAAAATAAGCGTCTGCCGTGGAAGATTTTTTAAAGTTCTCCTACCATAGGTGCAAGGATTTTCCTCTCAGAATTCTCACAATCAAGAACCTTTCAAATAGACGACTCAGAGAGCTAAGGCAGAAATTATTGTTCTCACAACAAGTGTCAAATTAGAAATGTTCGCAGTAGCACAGTATATGACCCATGAAATAATCTCCTCTTTTTACTCACCTTTACACTTGTCATTATAATAATGCTTATCATTTCTCCAGCATATGGTAGCGTGTACAAAACCGAAGACCTATATACATCGTATCTTAATGCTCATTGAAAAGATGCCTATGTTAATTGGGGTTCATATAGTTCATGCCGTCTGTTTAGCTTTATTTGAACTTATCTAATTTTAGTTTGAATTGAATAAACATTGACGTGAAGTGATAGGAGGATTTCTACCTGAGCTAAAAACTGTACCTTTACCTTCGGAACCTTCCCTCTCAAGTTCCTTTCTTAATTGTTGTATTTTAAATCAACAACCTCTCGTCCATATTTCATCTAATAACATAATTATTTTTGATCTACTCTAGAAAGAGCCCATTTATGTTTAGTTTTGTGGTCACCAGTGACCATATGGGGGCATCAGTGTCATTTCTGATTTTCTTAAATATTTAACACTATACACACGTCGTCATGAAATGTGGATTAGGACGAGACTTTTAGGAACATAGAGCACGAATGGCAAGTGAATAATAATAAGTGGTAGCAATATTTCACAATAGTAGTTTTATTGGCGAATCAACAGTCTCACTGTAAACCATGATTATCAATTCATTGGGCTTTTTACGTCCGTCTTGATCTTACTGATTGCCTCACATTGTTTCCACGGACTTGAGGAGCAAAGGAAGTCTCCATTGCAATCAGATCCACCGTGCACTCTAAAATCGTCCGCAAAGTGGTTAATATCATCCCCTTATCAGCGTAGTACATCCCCGCGAATTCCACGCGTAAAGGTTGAAGGCTTTTCAAAAACCTCCTCATTTCAGGTGTCTGCGGTTGACTCTGCCAGCTTCGAATCGTTTCTTCTGATTCTGTTGGCAGGGCCGCTAATACCTGAATTATCGAACCCAACAAGATGCCCGCGAAAATCAAAATGAACAGATAGTCGTCAAGATATCCAGAGATCGCTCTCATCCAGAGTTCGGCAAGTGACCAACCCAGCAGATCACCTGCAAAGTTCAAAACCGTAATACACGATGAATTGCTTACAACAGATTGTATGGAATAAAAAACGAAGCAAAGCTTTTTGATAAAAATAAATATGTATGCGAATGTGTACTCAATGCAAGGGCTGACTAGATACGAAAAAGGATAATTAAGAAAACAACCTGATTCATTTAGAATGTCAACGGAAGTGGTTTATAAAATAACCTGTACATGCCGAAGCTTATTTATATTTAAAGTATTTACAAGTCAAACATAAGCATTTCACTCGATACTTAAAGTAGTACGGAAGTACAATATCGATTTTCTAGTCCATAAGGTGGTATGAAAGTTGGTAATACGATCTGAAGAT
>JAQFXU010005424.1:0-11698 GCA_034693705.1 Spatulosminthurus flaviceps | reverse complement strand
AATGCTCTTGCCGAGACCTTTCGACTGATATATACCTCATGAAAATTCGAGTGTATCACTTGGGGGGTCCCCATTGTTAGTTAGGAGTATCAAAGTCATTTCTTGACATTATTTTTACTCAACTTTGAGAAATGGCTTAATGAAAGGGGGAAATGTATAATAATTTTATTGTCAGAACCATTGCATGGACATTCCCACGTACAATATTTCAGAAGTTTGAGGAAGTGTAACAATTTGAAATGATTCAACTTAGGCAAGGCCTCATCGTTCTAATGGAGAACATTACAACCGTTTCCTTTTCCTTTCACCAACATGTCTCTTTTTTGCAATCTTTTTGACTTTGGACATCTTTCTACAAACGGAAAGAAATAAGCCAACTAACAAGGCCCAAAATGTTAAAATTAATCCAGCGAGGAAAGCAATCACATCCAAGGAAAAATATTGAAAGAAATTTAGATCACGAGCAGGTGAACGTAGATGAGAGGCTCCGCCGTGGCGCAGAACGTACTCCACGGAATAAACAGCCCGTTCCAAGGGGTTATTAATTTGATCTCGATAAATTTCCGACAATGACTTTGCTTGCTCCCGAAAACTAAAAATGGAAAAGCAACACTCAGTTAATTACATGCAAATTTATTTCAACAAATTCAATGGTGCTCATTTGCTTGAGTCTATTGTATCGTATGACAAATATTACAACTAACTAGCAAGCATTTCTATTTTTTAGTATTATGTCTTGTATTTGATAAACATGCCTTGGCTCGGTCAATACTCGCAAAATCGCTTGGGTCAAACTTAGCTCGGTTAGTTCAGCTAAGTTGATTACAAGTGCAAATCCCTTGGCTACAGCTTGTTGCATATTCCAGTGCTGATCGCCAAACATGGGAATTCCAACCAAAGGTACACCTTCATAAAGAGCTTCTGTAGTTCCTCCATGACCGCCATGAGTTAAAAAGAGCCGGATATTTTTATGAGCCAGGACATCTGGTTGGGGGAGCCACTTGCTAAGCTTCACATTCTTAGGCAAATCCACCATGCTTTCAGTTTCCCATTTCCAAATTACGCGTTGCTCGAGCTTGGAAAATGTGCTCAAAAATATCTGTCGATATTTTTCTGGCATACTGCTCCCTTGTAGGAATGAGCCCATGCTGAAGAGTATGAAGCCATCTTTTGCTCCATCACAAAAATCTTGCAAATCCTATTTACAAAGGCATTCATAATCATTATTTTGTAATGCAAACAGAAAGTAATATGAAAAGCGAGAAATAATTAATCACATAAAAACTTTTTACATTGAGCTTCAGGAAGCGTATAGCAATATAGTAATATGAAATTGATACAAACCTTGGGTAGAGGTGAGGATTCCTTCAAATGCATACCCCCAACTTCAACAATATCAGGCATCAAAGGTCTCGGGGGAACAAAACTGAAGTGGCTATTTACTAGAACCATACTTGTCCTTTCTTTCGCAATCTCATCAATAGAAGGTGCGTCCTTGTTTACAAATTCTCGGTAGATACTCTGCATTCGAGGATTATAGTAAAGTTTACGAACCCCTTCGAAATATAACATACCCAAGAAATTCACAGCCCGCTGCCAAAACTTCATATTATCGGTGAAACCGTAGAAGAGCAAGGGTACAAAAGAGGGTAATGTCGGGGATCCCATAGAATGAGCCACCCAGGGCATGATTGCTACTTGGCTTATGGCAATAGTCGTAGTGTTGAGTTCATGGATCAGTCCGTATAAGCAGTCGTTGAACAAGGGCGTAAAAATAACTAAATCAAATTTTTCTTTTATAACTTTCTGCACTTCTACTGATTTATAGCCCTTTCTACACCCGTTTTCGAAATACGGCATAAAGCTGTACAAAGGACACTCGAGGTACAAATAAATATCACTCATTGCCGCTCGTGTCTCAAAGAGATTTTTTTCAGACGAGAGTTGCTGGTCGGGATCGTAAGGTTGAATATTTCGCACATTTTTTACACTACTTGTGCTCTTTATTGGATTCACGATGGTGACCTCATGACCCCGTTCTGCTAACTTGTGTAACAGAGGTTCGTAAATTATTTTGTGACTTTTGCTTGAAACAAAACTCTGAGAGGATTTTCGCTGCTTCGCACTTAAAAACAAGGAAGGGAAGAAATATGAAAACTGAGGAGTAGAAGTTTGACATTTTGTAAAATAATATTTAACAACACAATTCACAGTAATGACAATAATAAAAAAAATATTATTTTTGTAGTGCAATACTTATCCCTTCTTCTTTAATGTGGAATAAATAATGCAAGACAAGTATCCAGCTCGAGGATGTTTTGAAATCTGGCTAAGCCGAAGAAGGCAATTTGTAGTTTTGTAGATGACAGTGACCAGATCTACACGAGACAGACAGAGAGGACCTTCCCCTCCCGTGGAATTGACTCACTGGGTGATTCATTTCAAATAGAACGGGACTGTTACAATTTCTGGAACTGAAACCGTATTATTAATATCACGCGTTAAAAAGGGAACGTAGTATAGTTAAATACTCTTTGATCTCATATAGCTAGATGACCAATGATGAGTCAGAGAGTTCGTTCATAACAAGTAGAAGCATGTTGTTTTTATGAGTAATGGTAATAAAGGTTTTCTTCCAAACTTCCAAGTCATAATTATTTATTCTCACGAAAAACGACCAATCTAAATTTAGGTTTTTACTACGCAACATAAGCTACTACACAAAATATCAAACCTTCACTAGCTTAACTTCCGAGGCCTAAAATCGCCAATCCCGAATCCTGATATTTTGAAAAATAGTGAACGAAATAAAAATATCAAATTTTTGAATCACCTTTCTGCCAAATCTAAGGTAAGCCATGCAAATGTTCAATATTGCGTGATACAAGCCAGAGCTTTTCATGGTTACAATTTAGCCAAATAATTACCAACAGTTGTTCGATCATTTAAGTATTTAAACATCTATAATAAGCTTCTAATATAAATAAATCTGTAAATCTTCACTGCTCAGCCTCAAATGACAGAAGTAAATTCTGAATGAATCTTTTCGTAAATTAATGTACTACTTTCCTACGTACCTTTAAAAAGGATATCAACAATAACCGTTCAACGGTCAGATTGAATATTTATTCTAAAGTTGAGCTCTAAATGTAATCTATACAATCTTTAGAGAAAAAATGTCGTCGATCAATATATCTCACAGCACTCATTGTGTTATTATAAGGTAGGATCAAGATTAGTCTCATATTTGCATCATCAGTTTTAGATTTAGATAATTCGACATACAATTGATTTTGTTCCTCCTCCTTTACTACCTACGAGCCTACGACCTTACATTGTAAAAAGTAAAATATACGAACGCCCACAAATTTTGACAACTGCAGAGACTTTCCTCTGCACTCTTGCAATCGTTATCCAAGTAACTTAAGAACGTTAATTTACATATGGCAAATATCTATAACACTGTCGAACCGAAGAAAAACGACCTGACTGCAAATGCCATTCAGGAAATTAGAGAAGAATTCCAAGTACAAGGAAGGAGGTTACAATGCTATCACTCTTGATAAATTCTTGAAGTACAGCGAGTCCAGCATGCGTATTTAACTGTTGCTTGTTCCTGATTTCATTGTAAAATAAATTTATTAATACTTTCACGGCTAAGTTTTAGGGAATATTCTAACGTTTACAAGAATTAACATTATGTGCACTCACGCTTTAATAACCTGGAGAGCTTTGAACTCCAAATCTGGAATTTGATATTTACTCCCGGCAGCAAAGACCTCCAAAGCAGATTTGATCGGCATGTCATCCAACGGAATATTTACGATATTTTGGGTGCAGCCCTCAACCAGATCATCAATTTGGTACTTGTGAGCCAACGATAAGACATCCAAATTCTTCTTTGTATTCACGCCTAAACTACTTACACTTGTTTCGTAGATGCTATGAAGAAACGCTTGCATTGCCGCCGCATTAACATCCGGAAGCTCTATCTCACCCGACCGGGTTTCCTTCATGTTAGACTGAAACATTGCAGCAAACACAGGACTACGAGCTGCGAAAATATTTCAAGAAAGTTGAGGTTATAACAACGCAATGATAGTACCTATTTTTCTCCTTGTTTATTATCAATATGGCAGTAACATATTTTCTGTAGAATATTGCTCTGATAAGCTATTGAAGGCAAGAGTAAATAAAATACATGTGACAAAATTAGTCACTACTGACCAGCTAACACGCATTTGTGAGCCGCAAATCCTTGACTAGCATATGGTTCCAATGTTGAGTCCTTGGCTCGGACTTTAAATGTTACATCTGTGAAACTGGTGTCTCTTCGAAGTCTTTTTATCCAATTATCAGCCTCTGGTTTGCTGGTTGCGGGCCTCTTTAAATCAACGTAAGAAAACGAAGAATTTTCCGTGAGGGCATTTTGCTTTTCGCATTCTGCTCCTGCTGCCGCAGTGCTGTACGACGGTTTTGAAAATAATATTTCCGCCGACACCGAAATAGGGATAAACTCAACGTCTTCACTCTGCCCGATGGTACGTCTCTGCTTCTGACATAAGGACTTTAAAGTTGCCCTCGGTATAAAGGAAGCATTGTAGGAACTTGAAATGTCACAATGTGTATGCTCTGCCAAATTGCATTTGCTGTCAGGATCAACATGAATAACTGAAATGCAGACACCCAACACAATTATTATTACTTTGTAACCCCAATTCATTTTGCCTTATACAATCAACCTTTCACAGATACCCAACATTCGTCTACAACGGTCCCATAGTGAGGCCGAGTAGCTTCCTGGGCACTTCACATCCTCAGAAGCCCTAGAAATACAATACTCAACATTCAAGAAAGTATCAAAATAATACCAGGTAATTACATTTGGTCACCACTGTATGCTCGAACTTCCCCAAAAATTTAATTTTCATTCGACAATATCGGAAACGTACACGACGAAATGACACTTGAGTCGCCTCTGGACATTTCTGAACACATATAGCCATCTGCACCGAGTCCTTATCCCGTCCTTCGCTTAGTGTAAGAACTCTAAAACAACAAACACGCTGTCAATCATCAAATTGCCAAAAATGGACCATTTTTATCTCCTCCATTCTAACATTCTAAACCCAACTCACACATTGAAAAACGCTTTGTCCTCACACCGAACACAAAGGGTATCTCGAAGCCTCCAATCCGCTGAATTTTTCAAAAACGAATTTGTTCCAACATGAACATCTTCTGGTACATCATGAGACTCAACATTAATCAATTTCAGTGACCCGGACGAAACCACTTTCTGCAAACAACATCAAAATCTAATATTAAAATCGCCAGCACAAGTAAAAGGATTTTACTAGAAAACATCATTTTTTGTCATCCCCAACAATTTGTTAGCCCTTTCCTTATCGTACCTTGTCCACATAGGAAACCGTGGCATAAGCAGAATGTGATGACCCATCACTTTCCTCGCTGTCATTGTCGGAATCGCCCGTGTCTTGCTCATGGTCTGATAGCTCACCCCCCGCCGTGCTTTCTACGTCCGAATTGCTGTAATCGCTACTACTCATTGTTAACACTATTGCATTAATTTACAGACACACTTATTTTAACAGTAAGTTAACACCCCTCGCTTTAAAAACAAAAACTTAAAAATTCTTTGTGTATCACATTTAATCTGTCCCTGCAGAGACCTTCAATAATAAATTAGCCCTGTCCAATCCCTTCTACCTTCTACAGACAATGGTGAACCTGGCAGTAATCACAAAATCCCGGTTTCAGGCCCACACACCACACAGCCATGGGATTTCATGGGATGTACTCTTAGAAATTATAAGTAAAGTATTATTATTGAAGACATCAACACTTGTCGTGCAGGTTAATTAATGCATCACCACAGAACAATACGTAGTGTTACTTTTATGTCCAACTGCTCGGCATGTATACTCCTGATCATGCTTTGGCTTTTGATCTTAAGTACCTATAATAATTACTCCTATTATCCTATTGCACATGCATTCCCAAATAATCCCAATTCCCCAGGTATATGCTGCTATACACAGTTATACATATGCCTACAACAACAACGCAAAAATAAAATCTGCCCCACTTAAGGCAATATGAAGGTGGCGGGTCGTGGAACAAGGATAAGGACTCCTGCCACTTTTAGTAATTAACATTTGGGTGAAAGCAAGATCTTCAAATAACAACAGGTTTATATGACACAATGGAGACATGTCGCTCCATCTCTAATAATATTCTTGCATTAAAACTTTGCGGGTATTTCATGTGAATCTTTTCGAGATTTCCCCGGATCGCACTATAACTACAACACTTTTTGGAGGTAATTATATAGCTACACACACACGTATCTACTGTAGTACGGGTAACGACCGGCGCAGATCAGGACGTTCTAAAAGTCAAATTAAATATTAATAGATAATTGAAACAAAATTCTTCGAATCCATACTTCCAGAGTAAAGTGGTGATCAAACCGTAAAACTCAGGTATCGACTCTAAGTATCAACGTACGTTTTGTACTCTTTAGTTTAAAACTATAGATTTTGAAATGAGCTGCCGAAATAAAATAGCTTGATGTCGTATTTTTGTGGATTAGTTTGGTTTGCAATGACTGTAATAATGGTTTTATGAGATGTAATTATAACTGATTACTGATTTTAGGAAAAATGCCGTACGCCAATCAGCCATCTGTCCACATTTCAGAACTGACGGGAGAAAATGTCAAATTTCAGATTGAGGACACCGATTTAAGGTAGATTTAGTTTAATTGTAAATGCACTTTTATTTTTTCGGCCCTTACTTGTATTTCCATTATTTAATATAATCTTAAATCTGGGGAATGGAGTTATGATTTTGAATTGCCAAACACGAAATTGAATTGTAGCATATTTATTTTAGAAGAGAAAGTTGAAGATAGTGAATTATCTAATTTTGCAGCGTTGCGAATAGTCTCCGGCGAGTCTTCATCGCTGAAACGGCAACAATGGCTATTGATTGGGTTCAGTTTGAAGCGAACTCGACTGTCCTTAGCGATGAATTCATTGCTCACAGGATTGGTATGATTCCGTTGACATCGGATGAAGTTATTGAACGGATGAGGTATTCTAGGGTGAGTGGAACACCTGTTTGTCTTGAAGTGTAAAGTTGGACTTTTAAGGTTGAAGTCAGTGGACATTTTATGAAATGACTTATTTTTGGAAAGTCTTTGACTTTAACTGCAAATGGGTTTGAAGATATGCTTGGTTAGATCATGCGACATAATGGAAAATACGAAAATATTTTGTAAGTTGAATTAAGTCATGAAGATATTGCATTAATTGCATTGTATTAAATTTGTACTACGTAGGAATGCGAGTGCGAAGATTTTTGTGACCAGTGCAGCGTGGAGTTTGAATTAGATGTGAAATGTACTGATGATCAAACTCGCCATGTTACTTCAGCCGATCTGAAGAGCTCTGATGGTAGAGTAGTTCCTGTAACGTCCAGAGGAAAAGATGATGAGAATCAGGATTACGATCAGCAGGACGGTAGGCTGGGCTCTAATGTTTAATTACTGAATTTATTTTGTATATCTTTTAGTATTGTCAACATACTTTTTCCAGATATTCTAATCATCAAATTACGGAAAGGCCAAGAATTGAAACTGAAAGCTTACGCGAAAAAAGGATTTGGTAAGGAGCATGCAAAATGGAATCCCACGGCCGGAGTTTCATTTGAGTATGATCCTGATAACGCTCTTCGACATATTCTGTTACCCAAACCAGAAGAGTGGCCAAAAAGCGAGTACACTGAACTGGAGGGTGACGAAAAACGTATGTTGGCATTTATTAACCTATTTATTAATTATGAGTTTGTTTTGCTGTGAAAAGGATTCTTTGTCAAAATTTAACCTTTCCAGATCAAGCGGATTACAGTTGGGACACAAAGCCGAACAAGTTTTACGTCAATGTTGAGAGCAGTGGAGCTCTTAGACCGGAAGCAATCGTACTAATGGGTATCGCTGCTCTCAAGAAGAAGCTGTCTGATTTACAAATGCAGCTCACATCAGAAATTCATGGCGAGCCGATTCCTCCCAATTAGTCAATAGGTCCACAAAGTGTATCGTATCTATTTTCAACCGCGTTTTTCTGCAGTTTTTCATTTTTTCTTTTTGTACACATTGCTACATGTAATTTTTCTGTAAAAATTTAAGCTTTTTTGTCGTAGATTGCAACCCTAAATTCAATCTATCCAAGTTGTTTCCTAATAAATAACCATTTTGAAAACGATTTCAACTTAATGCGCCACCTTATATATTAACTGAAATAGCATATCGTCGGCGAAAGTCCAAAAGGAGCTATAATTTTTGTAACGTTATGGGAAAAACAAAATTATAGCTCCTTTTGGAATTTCGCCGACGATATTATTCATTATTTCAATTAAATCTACTGTAATAGACCCAATAAAAAATTGATAGCAACCGGTATGGCTATTACTACTCAACGATACTAAACATAACATGAAGGCAATGATAGATGAAAATAATAATAATTAGGCGACTTAAGAAAAGGATACTGTACTAATGGAAGTGTGGGAGAAACTTGAACACTGAGTTCTGTTTGCAATCGTCAATTACTTCGTCTAATTTAAACTATTCGAACTGTTTTATTACCAATTCATACTGAATTTGTGCGATCTATGCACTAACGGCGTTTTAGTTGTGTGCTTTTATATTGTGTTTAGCACAATATACCCAGATTATTATGATTATTATTAAAAACAAAACAGAGTAAATAGTAAATAACGGTTGGTTTACAAGAACAGTACCAGTATTTTTATTGCTTACCAATTAGTAACGCTAAAAGCTATTTTCTTTGCCTTAAATTTGTAGTCATATATAATATATTATGCGTGAATTATTATAAAAATGAAAATGTCGCAGTTGTGGTTTCCTCAGTTAATACTGGAATACTTGAACTTCTTCGCTCATCACGATGTTACGCCAACGCCTCTCCTTTGCTGATCTGCAGAAACATCAAAATGAAATGACTCATATATATCTTATTCAGCAACATTTATGTGTATATGTAAATACAAACACGATTCACGGTTGCATAAACAGACAAAAAATCTCGTCGATGATCCCACCCAGTGTTTTGTAATAATAATAATAATAATAATATAATAATAATAATTTATTGTCAATTTATAAACATTCTCAACGCTAACACAGTAAGTGATTAGTACTGAAGATAGTTGACAAGATGAGATATCAATAAGGTATTGATTCTTATTACTAATCATTAAGGTAGTTATAATTATATAACTATGTAATAGCCCCAGGGACTAAATCAGGTCTTTCATACCTTAAGCAATTAATGTCGTAGAATAGATTTAGCTTATCAATTTCTGGAGGACTAAGTTGGTTAATTGATCTAGTATTGTATTGTATTGTATTGATTTTATTAACGTGTTATAACCAGGTCAGTACAAAAAAGACTGGTCTCCCCGTCCCCCCTGGTGACACTAGTAATGGCTGGAATTGCCGATACATAATATCTATCGCGATTACAACTCTTCTCAGTTAATAATCTACATTTCCTAGTGTTTTTGTACATGTTATAATCAAGATTTAGAATGAACCGAAACCTGGGGGATTTATACAGAGATTTTCAAATTTTATAGTTTGGTTTACCATTCTAGAGAGAACAGGCTAATTTAAGTTGTGCTAAAATACTTGAATAATTGTTACGGTTGACCCGTGTACTGACAGTATGTACCACAAGCGTTTCAATCATATAATAAAAACCTACCCAAGCCTCTAGATATTCGATTTTTCTCTCCAAGGACGTTAGTCTCTCGTTCAAAATCGCCAATCTCGATCTACAGCTAAGATCTGTCAACATTTAAATGAAAAAGTTGTTAATAATTTTGGCAAATTCATCTTTGTGCATTCATTATATAGTAATGAATCACCAAATCAGGAATAAACAATTACACTTTTACTAATTGCTACTCATATAAATAATTGAAATGAATTTTTTCAATCTTTACCGAAAGAATTGAGAAAGTCTGCAATTCTTTTAATTGACCCCGTGATGACCTCTATGTATTCTCGGTTGGCCCAGTCTTGCTGGATTTGCTTCTGAAAATCTTCTCGGTGAGGCATTTTTCTTCGCTCCGTCATAAAAAACTCACAAATAATTTTCTCCGAAATGATGTGCACTCACCAGTGACTAATGACTCTATCCTGTTTCCTGTAAAGGACTACCAAAATTTGCAAACAAATTGCGGAACCCTTCACAGAAAACCCAATAATTTTCGCAACAAAAAGTTAAAAGTCCAGATTTGAATTTCCCTCAACATCTGATTTTTGGGCGTTGTTTATACTCCCAGTTTCAATGGTAAATGTCCCCGAAGAATTTCACTTACGAATAGATATGCAAAGAATTTGACTTCTTAACTAAAGATATATCCTTGCCTTGCCATTGACAGCAATGCTATTTGTAATTATTTGTATGTTTTACGGTACCATTATACTGTGGTATTAAAATGAGGATTGATAAATTGATTTTGTTTCTATTCTCCAGATCGATTGTTTAGATGAAATCGATTTCTTCAATTTTCTCAACCCAACATCATTTTGCTTTACCGTTCTTGAAAACCTCTTCTGGATACAGTAAGTCCTGTGTGACTGTTAATGATCTGTAAGAGGTTCGTATAGAGTCAACAGTCACAATGCAATGGCAGACCCCATGATATTTTATGTGAAATGGCCAATCCCAGGGCAGGGCCAGGGGTATAATATGGTATATCACTTGCTATGGCAATGGCGTCTGTCCTCGCGAAAGCAGTTATTGGCGAATCTTTGACCAATGCAATTCCGTCGACAAACTTTCTTACGATTTATGTTATAAATTTTTTTACGTTATTACTTTTTATAAGCGTTTCGATAGTTAAAAACGTTCGTTACAAGGACCGGACAAAAATGGATTTTTTTATTGGGAACTTTATTGGAAGTAGAACAAGTAAAAGCAAAAAAAGCATAACGAAGATGCTTTGGAGAATTAAGATTAAATGTTCATGAATATGAATTCAGCATAGGAACACAAAGTTCTACTTATGTCCATTAGTCCGTGCTTATTATTGATAATAACACAAATGCTTAAACACTGCAAATACAAACTATTTAGCACAATAATGGAATATGTGGAGGTCAATACATAATCAGTTTGTGTTCCTATGCTGAATTCATGCATTCGACATTGAAAGAGATTTACAATAGAATGCGCTAATAAAAAGCATGCTAGATGCCTGACGTCATATTAGACTAGACATTAAGCCATCCGCGATGCGGATGGAAATCTCTTCTAATTGATGAGGATAAGATGAAATCTTGCGACCATGTGCATCTTATTAACTAAAAGCTTCATGTTCTGGATGATGATGATGACGATGATGATGATGACGTCGTATATGTACATTACATGCTGCAAAGCGCAAACAGTAACGTTCTTATTCTTTTGGATATTTTTTACTCAAAGTTGCAAAGAATAACAAAAATAAATAATAATTTTATTATTATTACTTTTCTTGTTTGAAAAGAAAACTGTACTGAGAAAGTTCCCATCCGCATCTGCGGATGGCCTAATTACTTGTTAATTATGAAGAAGTCGCATCATTTAGGCATCACCCGTTT
>JAQFXU010005423.1:0-11699 GCA_034693705.1 Spatulosminthurus flaviceps | reverse complement strand
AGACAAGCATCTTTAGCTGCTGATTTTTCTATACCACAATTCCGATTCATTGCTACTCTTCTATTGGTCCACGGACGGTACAGCTACAAACGATCTGCTTCACTGGCACAGTTCGTCATGCACAGAGGCTTGATCATTACTGTTATGCAGGCTGTTTTCTCAAGTATTTTCTACTTCTCATCGGTCGCACTATACCAGGGTCTGCTCATGATTGGGTAAAGTTGTTGTTTCCACTCGTTTACGTCTTCATTTTTCCCAATTCTGTGAAATATTTTGATTTAGGGCTAATATGAACTGTGTAAACAATTTTAGCTACGCTACTCTGTACACTATGTTTCCCGTATTCGCCTTGGTGCTGGATAAAGATGTTAGACCGGAAGATTTGCTTCGCTTGCCGGAGTTGTACGCAGAACTAGGCAAGGGAAGGTCTCTTACTTATAAAACATTCTTCCTTTGGGTACTTGTCAGCGTTTATCAAGGTACTTATTAACTTCGTGCTTACTGTAAGAATCGAGAAATGGAGTTAACCTCGAGGTTTGATGGTTTGAGATGAGATGTATTGTTTATTGATTTTGTTTTTCAGGTGGCATGATAATGTATGGAGCTCTCATTTTGTTCAAAGATGAGTTCATTCATATTGTGTCTATTAGTTTCACGTCCCTGATCCTCACGGAATTGATAATGGTGGGCATAACAATCCGGTCAATGCATAGGCTCATGGTTTTGGCCGAAGTTGTGTCATTCCTTACGTATATCGCATCGTTGTTTGTATTCCATGGATACTTTGGTATACTTCAGATTTAAATACTTTAAATTAATGATTTATGCCAACTTTAATATTTTATTGGAATCTTACATTTAGTTCCCCGTTTTCATTCATGTTGATGTTTTTTTTAACAGACATAACCTTCATTCTGACTTGGACGTTCCTCTGGAAGGTAACTCTTATTACCTCCTGTTCCTGTCTACCCATTTGCATCTTTAAATACGTTGGAAGATGCATAGCACCTCCAAACTATTCCAAGTTGGGGTAATGTTCATGCGGTAACATTACTTGAGAAAATGTGATTAAGCTCGCTGAAACTTTCCTAGTAACTGAACTCATAGTAGCGCTTTCTACCGCATCATTCCAATACGTGTGAGGAAGCTTTAAAAAAGTACTCCTTGCATGCATCGAAAGAGTTAGAATGTATTTTCTTAACAGCTTCACAACTGGTGTTTCGTCTAGTTCGTGTTTTTACGTGAAAATCAGCCTTTTACGGTAATTTTTCCAGAATATGTTTATAATACGAAAGTAGTGAGAAACTACTTGAGTAGCACTTACTTGTCACTATTTTTAGTGTTACTAGCGATTTACAATTAATTTGTTTGACTATCATTAAGTGGTGTTTCTTGCCAGACACAATATTCGTATGATCCTAAGAATCTTTACTCCCGTCAATGTTTAAATCAAAACTGGTTTTGAAAGCTGACTATATATTTCGGCAAACTGCAAACAAAACCAAAGTTGGACAAACGAAGAGTCACAGAACCTTATTGTGTCGAAGTGTCTATTTGAATTCATGTTAAGATGTCTCCCGTTAAGGAATCTTCACGCTTATTGTAACTTGAAACTAAATAGCTTTATCAATCGCAATGAATAATTCTTAAGGTAATGAATTTATTACTACTTTTTAATGCATATACAAATAATTTAATTAATTCCGTATAAATGCACTATAGAACTCATATCTCAAGCATATAACATTTGAGCCGTTGTAATAATTATCGTAAGCCCCTCAGTATTGATACCAATGTTTGCTGCTTTTTGTGGGTAGGTATGTTTATGTAAATGGGACCTTGTTTCATGTTGTGAACATTTTGTGATCTGAAGCTTTGCGATCTTTTAATTCATTTCTGAACAATCGAAAACACAGCGTTGTTGGACTGGAGTTCCAAGCTCCGGTTATATATTCACAGAACTGATTATTAGTTGATCTAAATGGAAATGATAATTTCATTTAGGAAAAACGTTTCTTACTATTACATGTAAAGTTTCTCGTAGGTTATTTATTATGTGATTATTTTAAACTTTTTCTTGATAGTGAGAACTTGCGATAGCTTTCTTAATGGCTTTCGATTAAAATACAGTAATTATTTATTTCATTTTATGTATCAAATTTATAAAACGATAACAAATATATAACTAACTTATATGCTCTGTATTAGAAGTAGACATATTAAATAAAACACTCATAGAAGCAAAATATTTCAGCGTCCGATTTCTAATGTACTCCATTCCGAAATGACGAAAGCCTGCATGGTAATCGTATTCGCATTCCATAGATTGTATTTGTAAAATTTTATTAATGCTAAACACTGATATTCACATCCATAAGGTAAAAAAAATATTTTTATTGTTATTATTGCTGAGTAGCATTGAAACAGTTGTAATCATTTTCAATATTATGTTTTAACAGAACTCTGACAAGAGGTTTTAATACAGGGTACACCTCCAAATTGTCTATTCTGAGAATCATGTAAAAAATGACTGCCAAAAGTAGTCTTAAATAAGTAATACTTCGAAGGGCATTTGTTTGCAATGTGCCACAACTTGTGAAATGCTGTCTTAGAAGTAGCAATTTAGGAATTCTTGAGGTTACTCTCCTGTATGGCGTCTTGTATCACACTTTTGGTTTGACACGCATATTCCTTTCCAAAAAATTTCCTGTAATTTCTGATTTTGTGGAATCGGCATCAAGCGCGAAGGTATACGTATATTTATGTACATTGTAATCTTAGCATTATAATAACATCATTAATAATAGGTATATTAGTATTATATGAACAACTCAAAATGACTGAAGGAATCTCCATTTAGACTTTTTAATAGTAATTCAGCCTGCCCCACTAGTCCGACTAAAAAGGCTGATTGGATCTGGCAGAGATGTCAAATTAAGATCCTCCCAAAACTTGATTCTGTCATAAAAAGGTTCTGGCACAAATCTAGGCTTATCGTTTATCTCCAAAAATGTCATATTGTATGGATCAGAAATTCGAGGCCAGAAATCAATATCTTTTCCATCTTCGTTGGTGAAATAAGGTAGGCTGCAAAGAACATAAAGTCAATCGGCCTTTCTTAGTTGTGTGTTCTAACTTTAATCCGGACTCCACTACATTGTCCATTGTAATAACGGTGCATTTATACCTCATGACGATAATCGAAAAACTTTTTCTTCTCAAATATCGCATGTATATGTATATATGTACATAAACCAACATTATAAGGTACTTACCCTTTAGCTACGAAGTTTGTCCAGACATTCATTAAAAACTCCGACACACCATACTCGGGTGTATTTAGTTCCAAGGGATGATACCAATTGGTGTTATTCATTAGATACTAAAAATGTACACAATTTATTATATAGATAGGTCTTCAGCAAAAATTAACCACATATTATGACGTTCTTGTCCCTTGTCAGTATGATTTGTAACTCACCAAAAGATCGTCGCCGTGTGCCACCCCTAAAATGGTGCGTGAAGGAAAAATAAAGTAGCAATAAATTTATCGCTCGAAATTCTTCTATCGTAATCGGTCGAGTATATGTATTTAATGACAAAAGTAGAGAAAGACGGGGTCTTAAAATTAATCGTGTGGAATAAACTTACCCCATTCAGACTGTCTGTATCCAAGGCTATGGGCCAGACCTAATCTTCCTTTATAATTGAAGTAGTATCCATACGTAGGTGGTCCATACGCTGCGTGATATTGCAGTCCTTTGTGCACTCCTGTGACCATGTAACGATCTCCAAAGGCCTGCAATGCCCGTCAAAGCAAAATCAATTATCAGATCTAAAGAAACTCTATTAACGAAAAGATGAAATGAATTTTCCGTAGCGGCGAGCTGAATTTCCAAACGTTAATTGTATTTTCACCATTCACCCCAGTATACACACTCACATTGTGAACATTTTCTTTGTTATTGTGATCAAACTGTGGATCTCCATCTCCAATATAAAAATCATAGATCTTCTGACTGATGGCTGAAGCTTGCGTTGTATTTACTAATGGTGCATAGTCGAAAACGTACGGAGCCAAAGAATCCCATTTCCGTCTCAAAGTTCCTCTCATGCTGGCCACGTGACTAAAAACTACAAAACATAACAAATACTAAAACTACATATTTCTTTACTTAACTGAATCCAATTTTCTCCTTCGAGCACAAAACGCTAGGAAAAAAAGGATTTTTTTTTCGTTACATCATTTTTCCATCATCATAAAACATACATTCTTAACGGTTCCGTCAACCTGACAATCTCAATAGTGCAATCAAATCCATCAACTCTGTTCACTCAACGAGTTATAATGCTTTTACAGGCTAACATGCATAATAATGTATAAAAATATATAAAAATCCAATATATTTTACTAACCCAGCCCAAAAACTTGGCCTTCATCTTCTACAACACCTGAGATCAAAGGAATTCTGGAAACCTTTCCGGCCTTGTACAAATCCAGCGGTAATCCAGTCAAAATCGCGTCCTCACTCGGTTGCTCAACTACTGGCCCGAATAAAACCCCCGGAAGCACCCACCAATGCTGTCAAAAAGAGTGCACAAAGTTGAAATTAAATTTGGATGGAGGACCAATCTTCAAGCTTCAAAACACTTTTCGAGAGAGCAGAAAAAGCTTTTTGCAAGCTCATGCTGAATCCTCCCATGTAGCATGCACTAACCATTTGGAAAAAGTAGGAACTTTCTACCATGTATAAATTATTGACGAAGTTTCACTCACCCACAAATTGAATTGCTCCGAGACGATAAATGCGGAATCTTGCTCACGTAAACAATCAACCAAGTGAAGGGAGTTGTTTAAAGGGCAGTTAAATCTATCAGCAAGTTTAGTCGTTAGACTTGGAGTCACGTCTCGTATGGCCCAAAAAACAAAGGCACTTGCACTGTGAGCAATCGCCCCTTTGAACAGACCTTAAATGAGGACATTGTCAACGTAGACTATTTAAAATAACTCCATTTAGAGGAATATGTTTCGTATGAATTAACTATGTTAATACTAATGAAAACACGATGGCATCATTATCAACTTCATTTACGACTAATTTATGTACACAATAAGAATGACTTCTACTATTATTGTATTACCCATTGTTCTTTCCGACATCATGTGCAAATGAACTGACGTTGCCCCAGCAGACTGCCCCATCAAAGTTATCCGGCTTTTGTTCCCACCAAAAAACTCAATGTTCTCATGAACCCATTCCATTGCCAATGCTTGGTCTTTCAAACCAAAATTTCCTGGAGCTGCCTCATCACCCGTGCTTAGGAATCCTATATGTAATCCCAAATAACATCATTTCGTTTGCACAAAACAATACTAATATTGCTATAAAACTACCAATTTACATTTTGTTCCCACAAAACTTCGCGATATCGTACGAATCCCATCCGGCAAAATAGAATTCGAACAAATACGGATGGGAGGCATAGAGAATAGGAACATTAGAGCACTTGACATGTCTCATTTCAAAGAATTATGTAACTTACCCAGAGGCCCCACTCGGTAATTAATACTGACTAACACTATGTCCTTATCCAGTAAATATGCTGGCCCGTAATTTCCGTTGCCAAAAACAAACGCCCCTCCATGGATATAAATCAGCACTGGCAACAAATTTCTCGAATTCCCATTCACGTTCAGCTATATAGTACAACATATACCAAAGAACAAATCATTTTAATGCAGCTTCTCTCCCCACACCCTCGTCCATTTCTATTATCTTTGTCTCGAATATTATTATTGCAATAGAACATTCAAAAAAAATCATAATTGCTATATTTTTTTGTTGTTCCTATAATGTCAAGTCTTAACCGCATCTAACACCAAGTCATGTCGAAAACCTGGTCTTACTCCATAAAATACCACAGGAGAAGCCTCATAAAGACCTTGGGTTCTGGCAGTTTTGCAAGATGAAAGAGGATGCAATAAGATTTACGCAGAAATACACACACAACTTAAAAACATACATTATTCATCTGCTCCTGACTGTGAGGGAATGTCTTCTATAATGTATCCCGTAGCTCTGTACTCAGAATACCATAACGTTTTCATGGAAATAGTCGACCATGACCACAGACCGTTATCTCAACCAGAATTTCTAATTTATTATTTCTAACTTTATCCAATGCAATTAGCTCTGCTAAAGTAAATATGTACAGACATACATCTGAGCAAATAGTTACTTGCCAAAGTTTTTTGGGCTTCCCCTAGAGAAATTAACAGGCTCACCGTAGGCTTTGTCAAAATCCTTAAAATTTCTAATAATTCCTATTTGATTGACAAATCTATCTACATAACTATATACTCTACACATTCGCTGTCTAGAAAAAAAGTGTTGCACATGAGTGCTTTAAGCCCCTGTATTTAGTAATTCTCTGGGTTTAGGGCTAACATTGAATAAGAACTTCCGGCCAATGAAGCTCCAAATTACGTGCGTGATCCCCAGCAATAACTCTTCACGGTTTTGGCTCCTATCATCCATAACTTATTATGACACAAGCCTAAGTAAATGTGAAGGTATGGCGTAAGGCGTAATTTAAGAATAAATTCGATAAAAACCAAATCGTGAATGTAATAATTATTTTAGATTGCTATTTCACTAATATCACACATATTTTATCATTTACATTCACTCGAAGACAATACGCTACTACTGATAAAATTGCAAAGTGCATTTGAGAATATAAAAAAAGTCGTATCAAACCATGCAATTTCATGTAGCTTGAAAGGTGAGACTAACCATGGAGTGCTAAAATATAGAACAGAAAAAATGAATAAAAACTGTGTACATATTACAAAAAAGGACAGGATACTCTCCACACATAATACACATTGTATAAGAACGCATCAATGCATGTGTAATTTGTGCGTCTAAATTCTTCTCAAACTACACTGCTCAAGTCAAAATAACTCTTTTTTAGCCAAAAGGACAACAATGCAATGAGGTTTCATCAAAAAGGTAATCCTTCCTTAACATGCAACAATTCAACACTATCCGAAGCAAGTAATAAAGTACAAATTACAATGCAAGTCCTTTCTTACAAGCTTCACTCACGCATGAGACCATGAGAAAAGGTTATAACTTTTTGACACCCAAATTTTAGTATAGGCCTCCCTATATGTACATACTTACTATGAATGAAGCAATAAGACATAAGTTAGAACATTAAATTGAAAGTGTAAGTATAGCTACTTTACATACATACACTGTTGACAAAATATTATAAGCTAATGTTATGGTCAGTCCTATACGAAGCAGAAGATATCAAGTGTATGTAAAAATCTTATTTAAATGCGTTTGACATAAATACAAGCAATATAATGCTCACTCATTGAGCCTTTTAAAGGATTTCCTGGTTTCGCCATATCCATACTTAATAATTATGTATTCACTTGTAGTACATACACTTGTATGCAAGTCACATAAGCGGCTAGGCTTGACAACTGAGTAGCCGCTCCTTTCGTACTTTCCTATACAGCCTCACGCTCCGTTCTAATACACTTAAAATGTGCTCTTGAAACAAGATGGTAATTTAAATGACAAAGTAAACCATTTGTTCTTGTTCCTACACAGGAAAAGTCCTCTAAAATTTCATACTCTGGTTTTTCTAAGTTCATATCATAAATCACGATACATTTACTCCTCATATTGCTTCTTAAAACATTTGCGCAATCCTCGCAGCCATTGCATTGTGTTTAAAGTACTTTTTTTCATTTCCCTACCATTCCCTCCACCTGCGGCTTTTAGACAGCTACCGACCATACATATAATGTATACACAAGTTCCCACAATAGCGGAGCAGAAATAAATCCCGAGTCTATAACATTCCTAAACATACGAACCTCTAGCGAAATATTACCGTAGCACATAATCCCATAAAGTAGCATGAGCATAAAAATCTCCAATAATAAAAATCAGGATTTGTTTTCTTACCATGGGCGTGAAGACACTCAGATACAAGCAGTCTTCTACACCACGAAGTCTGTAATAATTCCCACCATCCAACTGGACACAATATGGAAGTCTAGTAACCGTGTCACGGATTCCTTCCCAAGGCTTTTGAGGAACAGGGGACTATATATACACACACATTAAAAAAAATTATATTCCGTAATATACGAGAGAGTGGGATAGAGAGAAAATGTGCAAGAAGCAACCACTTCGACAAAAGAGCACCATCAAGTTCATTTCACAATCTTATCGTGAGAGGAGGGCGACGCAAGAGATCTTAATTTATACATTTCTTTTGGCACTAAATTCCACTTCCTAGACAACATAGTAATACATAGGCGAAAGAAGGCAACATCCCCGTAGCTATGAGGACTCCACTTAAGGATAGTTTATAAAAGGAAATTACCAAGAAAAACAAAGATAAGAAAAAGTAAAGAAGAAGTGGCTAATTAATTCACTCCTTAATCCTCTTCCGTCTTGAATTGGTAAGATTCTCAAGAAGAGACAAAGGAAGGAGCATACTCACAATCTCATGGAAAGCTTTCATCCCAAATCCCACACTAAAAGGCATCTATCTTTTAGCCCTGAAAAATAAAGTGCTAGAGAGGTAAATCCAGAATAAAATAATTCCACGCACCCTAAACCGAAGATCTCCAACGGGAGGCTCTGCATAAGGAACACTTGTGAATGCTGCCACATCCCTCCCTTTGATAGTTGTCATTCTAAAGCCACGGATTTTTCCTGAAGACGTCGGCACAATCGGATCCGACGGTATTGACTCACTCAACTCCTCAAGGAAATTCGTTGATCGACTATGAATCGATTTTTCAGGGACTGACCCCAGCCGAGTTCTACCTGTTGACAAAGATCTTGTTCTAATCCCTGGCTTAGGATCTCCATAGGTGGGGGAACACGGGAAATAAGTACAGAGTGACTGTAAAGCAAATATGAGCCAGAATACGGCCATTATAACTATCTTTTTATTTGCTACTTTTTATTTATTTATTTATTTCAGTGGCTTTGAAGCCTCACTACATCACAGCACAAGAACCGGTTCAAGTGGAAAGTCCCTCACGCTTTTATGCCTCACTGATTTAAATCGAGAGAGTTTCAAACCCAGAAACACAGTTATGTCTTGTATTTACTAACAAATTCCCACAGAGCATGTAGATATACAGTGAACACTCAAAGGTGTTCCTCTAGGCCATTACACTACTTTGTCCGCTTAGCTGTAGCCAACTAACACTCATTATATAATAATGCTCCACGTTCCCAACAATATAAGTTCTCTCGGGTGCTGTTCTCCTCAAACTAATCCAAATGAACGTAGTCGTTGTAGTTTAAAGAGGTACACACACTTTTTCTCAACTTGCCTTTTTACTCTTACTCTTTTCAATCCAAAAGTTTATTGCAGTTCAAGTAATAGCTATGCAGCTATTACTGTGAATTCTTATCTTGCCCTATGCTTTCCTATACTATGTACCTCATATTGTTTTACTGACCACGATAATAGTAATAATTACATATATAATGCATTTTCTTCCAGCTGCTCTCGCACCTTTCCTAGTACTTACTATACTTATGTGGATACTCACGTAATGTATGCGCAACAATGTAACGTGGTTAGCTACACGTGACAGGGAGTACAGCTAAGAGTCTCACAAAGTTACAAGTTTCTCTCAATATGTACGTATTTGCACTTTGCACTTACTAGCTGCTCCTAATATTACCGTAGCTGTACTTATATTTTGGTTTCTTCCATGTGATATAAATGGCTCTTGGGATATATTTATTCATACAAGAAGCTCGCATATAGCAGTACAGCTTTGTGTCAACAATGTTCGTATACAAATAATGTAATATTGCACTTCTCATTGAAAACTATTTGTTGATTTCGTGATTTCTTCCAAATACTCATTCGCACTAATGTTTTTAGAAGAGATAAAAAAAGGTTTTGTGGATTACGCCCCAAGCTAACTCCCTTGATTGCTTGTACACACACACACGGTAATAAATAGCAAGAGTAATAGTAATAGTAGTGCTAAAAACCCACTACTCTCTATCACGCAACCCCCCGGGCGAGGTAATCATAAAAATAAGCACAAAGAAAGAGGAACGAGGAAATCCCTTTGAATTGTGCGTGAAGTGTATCTCTCCGTCTCTCGTCATAGTCATAATATCATCTCTCTACATATAGTTACATTATAATATGCAATATCTTGCAGACGCATCAACATTAACGATTCCAAAATAATCATTGCAGAATTATAAGCTGACACAATAACTGACCGGTTACAACTATTGAACAACGAAGGACATTAGCACATGACAAGCTATATATTCCTTCCTTAAATATTCATCATGATCCATTTTTATGTTTTGCATCTATCCTTTATTAAGTATATCTACCTACACTACATAGAGTACATAGCTGGGACGAAAATTCTCGATACACCTAATTCAAGCTAATTAACTAATCCTTGTGAAATTCAGATTACTTGACAAATTGCCATAGGAAAAATTTTTTTCACTAAAATTCAATGGAATTGTATATACACATGGATTCCGCAAATTCAATATCATGTAAGAATGGCAAACTGATAACAAGTGCAAGGCCGGTTATCACACCCTTGTGAAATGCAAGCATATGCATTGTGTTACTTGTTAATTTTTTGTCTCCTTAGTTTTGTAAAGGTAGTACGAATGTACGAAAGGTAGTTTACATGGTAAAATGTTGTAGGAAGCCTGTTATACGCAAAAAAAATATTACATGAGGATGACTTGCGACCCAAGGAATTTCATTGAGCATTTTAATGGGTGTAAAAAGGTAGGGAAAAAAATCTATATAGTTTCTTCACATTTTACACTATTAAGTATGACCATACTTTTAAGTATTTGGTTTTGAAACCGCATATCTCTTCATCAATGTCCCGTACTTTCATTTTTATTCGTTTTTTTCCCAACTCTCCTTTCCTATATGAACTCAGTCACTGAGTGAGAGTATATGGAAACTAAAAAGCTGTCCACATTGATTTTGAAAACGTGTCTTTTACAGGTCAAGACAAAGAGCAGTGTCAGGCAGAGAATTTTTTGTAGACATCAGTCATCGACTTGTGTCTACCAAAAAACCTCAGGCATATGTACAATTATACATGTGTTGTTGGCCAAAAATAAATGATATCCCTAATCCCTACGTCATTAGATCTTTTATTAATTGCATAATGTTTCTACATTGGCCGTACACATAGTATTCCTAATATACATGATTGTTCTCTCGTAAAATTCATTTGATCATTTGAGCGTCTCAACTTTTTACACAGTACAATGAGCCAGCAAATTATCTACATCAATAGTCAAAAGATTCCAAGTAAATAAGGTTTCCACGTGCAGCGAACTCCCCTTTGACGACAATTCAAGAGGAAAACCTGTTAAGCTTTTATTTTTTTTATTTTACTATATAGAAACTAGAAACCCCAGCAAAATCGTTAGCTCAATTTGCAATGCTTGTAGTAAATGAAGCCTTAAACACATTGAATGTCTCAAAACTCATTCTCTCTTCTTTGGCAAAGGTACACATATCTATAGCCCTTTAGTACCTATGTAATTATCCCTGCTATGTCTGATCAAACACGATATATTGACGTTGTCGTATATCGTACCTTCTCACACCTGACACAATCACCATAGTTT